>JADBJO010002918.1:237500-257500 GCA_016801955.1 Conus betulinus | reverse complement strand
CAAAGTCTTTCGTGTTTCAACAATAACGCATCTTTACCAAAATTATGTGAGTGTATCGTACATTTTACATTCTTTTGAGACATACAAAGAGCACTAATGACAGGAAAAGCCAAAATGCATGCATCAAGCGCAACAAAGCGGTTTTTACGTTAAAAAAAATAATCATATAATTATGATGCTGAAGTTTGGTTGATGCACATTTGGAACGTCAGCGTTCCTGTCTGACTAGAAAAGGCAAACCGATATCAAAGATGACATGCTTGAACTCATCAGCTCAGATAAGGGGAGTGCAGGAATAATGCCTTGACAGGAATCAGCTGTGTCTTGGGAGAACACGGAGAAAAACGTTCACTCAGGTGACCACAGCTTGCTTGTCTGGCAGCTCACCAAATTGATTCCTGAAAGCGTTGTGCTAACTGCTGAGCATTCATCAAAACACAACACTGTGCATTATGCAACGATGTAGGAGACTCCATAGACTGCATTTCGACTCAAAACACCACAAAAGTTCACCACTTTTGTGGTGTTTTCAGATATCCTCAGAAACTGTTCATATGTAAAGTACGAAAATGTGAATGATCCAAAGAGCTCTCGTAAAATTAAAACTGTTGTAAGTTTCAGTTTCAGTTTCATCAAGGAGGTGTCACTGCTATTTATTTACGCTCGTGTAATTGACAAATCTTGAATGAAAAAGTAAATGCTCATTAATTTGCGTGTCAGCTTACTTTTTTTTCCATTCATTTATCTACCTGTTTACTAATTTTATTCAGACGTCTAATTATGTTACTCTCTCTTGATTTGTCCAATTCTGATTTCATTCGTTTAACTAGAATAGTTGATTATTTAAAGTGGTTGTGCTCTCTCTCTCTCTCTCTCTCTCTCTCTCTGTGTGTGTGTGTGTGTGTGTGTGTGTGTGTGTGTGTGTGTGTGTGTGTGTGTGTGTGTGTGTGTGTGTGTGTGTGTGTGTGTGTACGCATGCGCGTTCGAGCGCGTGTGCCTGCGTGCATGAGTGCCTGCGTGCGTACATGCGTCTCTCTCTCTCTCTCTCTCTTTCTCTCAATTGTAGACGGAAATTAAAGCATCTTGAATGAAAGAAACATGGAAATAGAGATAAATAAACAAAAAATTGAAAGGGATGGGGTAGACAAAATGTAACTGGTGCCTTCTTTCATATTTCTAAGGGAAAAAAATCTTACCAAAAGGATAGACAAATACGTGCATGACCTTGCAACGACAGGCTTTGCTTGGAAAATGATTACAACACACAAAGCCAGGACACAGCAATGTTCACAGAACAAAGCACCATTCATTCAGCATCAACAAATGTGTGTAGTTTACAGATTCCACGGCGTCACACTGTACTCTCTCTTGATGTGGGCAACATGCACACTTGTGTTCATTCCGATTCAGGCAGTGATAATGCAACAAGTGCTATCATTTGTCAGAATGAGAACTGTAGCCATCCTGGCATACTCAGCACACCACATAATGGTCTTCTCCGTACGCAGTCGTCGTTTAGCAGAAGTACCGACTCTGTCAGGTTCTCCAGTCATCAACGAACAATACAGAAAGAGTGCTTCCAGCTGTGATATGGAAGACATCTGATCCTGCTTTGAAGGGAATGGAAGTGGCCCCGATTTTTCTTCAAAGCAAGGTATGTGCCTCTTTTTACTTGTCAGTTTATTGCTGTGTGTGTGTGTGTGTGTGTGTGTGTGTGTGTGTGTGTGACGGAGCATACTTCGTCTGGTTCCAAAGTTTAGGGACAGTTGAACCGGGACAAGTAAACCTGAAAAACCGGTTGACCTGTTTTACCTGATAGCTACTCATCTGCGGTTTGTGTTAGTCGAGTGAGCGAGGATTTCCCTTCAGTCTCCAAAGAGCTATCGGCCGAGCAGCTTGTCCAGACGAGCCAAAGGGAGACTGAAGGCAGGTCGTCGCTGGTAGTCAGGTATGTTCCAATAGTTAAATGGAAGTTGGGGTCTGTACTTGTTACAGGGTGTGTCTGTTTGTTGTCTGACTTACAGAAATTCGGATGCGTGTACGATTTTAAATTCACACACACACACACACACACACACACACACACACACACACACACACACACACACACACGCACACACACACACACACACACACACACATTCGAAACATGGACAGCCAGGCAACAAGTCACCGTTTCTTTTTTTAAGCTGCTCTCAAGCCATCTATACGCAAATATACAAAACACGCCAATATACAACAATATCAGTGAGACAGAATATTCACGCATGCCGTAACTTTAGGCATGCATGTAAGGCAAATACAAATTAATTTCTTTTGACCACATCTGGCTCAACACGACAACTCTCAGTTGTCTATAAAGTCTCTCGCGAAGACCGCTGTAAAGGAAGTCCTCTCCTGGGACTCACACAGTCACGAGGAGCAGCTCGCAGTCTCCACAGAACCGAAGCGGTGGCTCTGTGTGCATAACAGTAGCGACGGCTCCAACACAAAAGCTGCGGCTCACACACAGACCCGATGTTGACAACACAAAAGCGACGGTCCTGGCACAGCAGAAGCGACGGCTTTGGTACGACTGGCCCAACAGATCGCTGGTTCATATACCTCAAAAGCGGCGGCTCCGGCTTGACAGCAGCGGCGGCTCTGGCACAACTGGCACGTCGACCTCTCCACACCCTGAGCAGGGTGGAGACAAGGGGCAGATCTCGGCTACGCCCCAGACCCGGGCGCAGTGGCAGGACGGGTTACTGTCGACTCCCTCGTCGACCTCTCCACACCCTCAGCAGGGTGGAGACAGGGGCAGACCTTTGCTACGCCCCAGACCCTCTAGCAGTGGCAGCCAGTTCCCAGTCACACCAGGACAACGACTCTACCTGGGGGAACTGATAACTACCTTGATTATCTAGCCTACTATAACGTTGCTATCATTCGTCATGGTTTTCAATCATATTCATAACCAACAGTTACTTATATTTCACCAGAACTTGGGGGAAAATACCCATAGCAAAATCCATACAATTCCCAAACAATATCACAATAGAACACTCTCTTTTTCGGAATCATGTTTTACATATTGAGGGGGGGGGGGGGGGGGGGGGGGGGGGGGGGGTTTCACACAGACCTATTCGAAATCGTGCTTTACACGTTGAGGGGAAAGGATTTCCACACTGACCTTTTCGATAAACCAAGAATATAATCATTGCATATAAGAAACGATTTCCTTTCGTCTCTTTCATCAGGATAAGAATATTCTTATCATTTCATGTCTCTTCCATCACGACAAGAATGCTTTTATCATTTCACATAACCACTACATCTAACTGGAATGATTTCCACACACTCTGGTTTATCAACAAATGGATATTCATTATTCATATGAAAGGATGGTTTCAATACATATCACAACCATTAATACACGATAGTTTCATCACTCACTTCCGGAGCTTACTTTCGATATCATTACATTTGAATAAACAAAACATTTTTTTCATCATAAAGTCATGAACTAGTTAAGCCACCTCTTTTTCCGATCACTCATCAACAACATATTTTTTTCCTTCTTTCTATTCATACTTTCTATAAACAGCTTCCTCCTATCACACTATCAAGTTACAAGATATGCCCAAACACAAGCACACACATTGGTTGACTATACGGCCCCAAGCGGAAACTAATATGTGCTGCCATGTGTGTGCACACTCACATGACGCACCCAACAAGCACACGGGCACATGCACGTGTACACACATGCGCGCGCGCGCGCGCGCACACACACACACACACACACACACACACACACACACACACACACACAGGGTATACACAACCGCAAATTTAAATTGTACTGACATCTTCATGGGTGATATGCTTGCACACAGATACGTTTCTCTGTTGTCGTTCTGTCGGCTGCTGCTGACTGTTCCTTTTTTTTGACAGCTTTCATCAGTCATTTTTCGTTCTGATTAAGTTCATTGTCGTTCCGATATGTGTATGCAGTTCAATCTAATTTACAGTTTTTATTCATTGAATATCTTTAATTGTCTTGTCTATGTTGAGACCTTTATTCTTTTTTCCAGGTGTTTTGTAATGATTCATTACGGTTTTGAATATATGAATGTTCATTGTCCAAATGGCATACTGAGCGGGTGTTGGAAGCTCAAAGTAGTGAAGATATTCAGTTGAAACAGCTTTTTTATGTATGTATGCAACTGAATATGGAATTTTGGGGGAAGTTGGATTGTTGCTTACCTCACTTTTTCATATAAGTATATATATATATATATATATATATATATATATATATATATATATGTATATATATATATATATATATATATGTGTGTGTGTGTGTGTGTGTGTGTGTGTGTGTGTGTGTGTGTGTGTGTGAGTGTGTGTGTGTGTGTGTGTGTGTGTGTGTGTGTGTGTGTGTGTGTGTGTGTGTGTGTGTGTGTGTGTGTGTGTGTGTGTGTGTATTTGAAAGTTTGACAAAAAGCAAATATAGCTGATAGAATAATGAACAAACACGATGATTTCAAAATTTGCACTTTTAATTGCAATGGCTTAAATGACATTAACAAGAGAAGAGATGTGTTTGATTGTCTTTGCAACGTAAGGCTAGCATATACTTTTTACGGGAAAAAAAACATTTAAAGGAAGCCAATGAAACTGTATAAGAGCTAATTGGGGTTATAACTTGTGGTTATCAGGTACTGAAACAATTAAAAAATGGTGTTGGTATTCTGTTTAATAACAATTTTGTATATAAATTGTATACAATATTCAGGGATCCTGGGGGTTGCTTCATTGTAATGGATATAGAGTTCTTAAATAAACGTATCACACTAGTCAATGTATATGGCCCAAGCAGTGAGGATAACCTACAGTTCTTTGAGAGAATAGTACAAAAAAATTGAGGAAATAGATAGATAATGATTTTGTTATTGCAGCTGGAGACTGGAATTGTGCCCTCGATCTCAAGACTGATGTGCGCAATTATTCAAGCGTTACCAACTGACCTAAACACGAAAGAAAATTCTTGACATGATAGCCACGTATGATTTAATTGATGTGTTTAGGAATCTTTATCCAATGAAAAGGGTGTACACATGGCGTAAATTTAACTCAATAAAACAAGGCCGGCTTGATTACTTCCTAACTTCCAAGACACTCATATCAGAGATAAGAGATGCAACTGTAGATACTGGCTACCGATCTGACCATTCTTTAGTTTCACTGGTGTTAAGAAAAGATCAGTTCAAAAGGGTAGACTGTTTTGGAAATTTAACAATACACTTCTCAAAGATGATACATACATACATAGCAGAAAATAACACAGAAAATTTTGGAGGTAAAAAAACAATATGCATTACCAGTTTATAATACTGAAGAACTTAGTAATGTTCCAAATAATGAATTACAATTTTAGATTTAACGAACAATTGTTTTTCGAAGTGCTTTTGATGGAAATACGGGGGGAAACTATTGCCTATTCTTCACGCAAAAGGAAAACTGAGAAAGAAAGGGAAGGTAATCTCACAAAAGAAATACAAACCTTGGAGGGCAATATAAGTGAAGATAACATACAAGTACTAGAAGAATTAAGAAATGAACTGCAGACAGTAAGAAACAAAAAGATGGAAGGGATAGCTGTACGAGCAAAAATTAGATGGTTGAAAGATGGTGAAAAAACAGCAAATATTTTAGCAACCTAGAAAAAAGAAATTTTGTAGACAAATCGATGAGTCACCTCGACAATGGCAATGGGTGATAAAATATCAGACCAAGATACAATCTTGTCAGAGGTTCAAACCTTTTATCAGAATTTGTACAGTTACAGAGAGGTTAATGATATTAACCTTAACCATGTTTTGCCAGATGCCCCAACAATAACTTGTGATGCGAGAGAGAGAGCATTAAAGGACCCCTCACGTACAGTGAGGCTGCAAAAGCACTGAAAAAAAAAAGCAAAATGACAAACGTCCTGGTCAGACAGATTCACTGTTGAATTCTTTAGGTTCTTCTTTGTAGACCTTGGTCACTTTCTTGTCAGATCAGTTAATTCAGGCTACGACTGTGGGCAACTTTCAGTCTCACAAAAAACAAAGGAATCATTGTGTGTTTACCCAAAGAGGAAAAACCCAAACAATTCATAAAAAAAATTGGCACCCATACCCCTGTTAAATGTTTCCTATAAAATAGCTTCTGCTTGCATATCTGCAAGATTACAAAAAGTCTTGCCAAGCATTATAAATGTCTGTCAGAAGGGCTTTATCAAAGGTCGTTACATTGGACAAAATATATGGTTGCTATACGATATTATGCTTTACACTGAAAAAAAACACGCATTCCTGGTCTCTTAATGCTGATTGATTTTGAGAAAGCATTTGACAGTGTCTCTTGGGTCTTTATGAAAAATGTTTGAATATTTTTAATTTTGGACCGAGTTGTTCAGTGGTTTCGAACATTGTATATGAGTACCACATCGTGCGTTCTGGTAAATGGTCAGTATTCTGCCCGCTTTAAACTTGAAAGAGGGTGCAGACAGGGGGACCCGCTTTCTCCCTACTTATATTTAATGTGCACAGAGGTTTTATCACTGATGAATCGAAAAAGTAAAGATGCTAAAGGCATTAGCATAACAAAACATAGAATTTCTCCTGTCACAGTTTGCAGACGATACTTCTCTGCTACTTGATGGTTCTGAACAGTCTCTGAAGGCAATGCACTGTAGATATCCTTGTTAAATAGCACAGATGTCAGGCTTGAAAATGAATAGTGATAAAACCCAACGAGTGTGGATTGGAAGTAGAAAAAAAATAGTCAAATTCGATACTTTAGGGACAGGAACTTCCAATGGTATCCTGGTATCTTTCAGGTTCTTGGCATAAAATTTTCCACTAATACAGACCACATTGTTGAAATAAATTACAGTCAAAAGCTTTCAGCCGTGCAGAAATCTTAAAACAATGAAAAAGAAAAAATCTAACTCCTTTCGGGAAAAATCGCAATATTAAAAATGTTCCTTCTTTCTCAGTTTACTATATGTTTCTTAATCTTCCGGACCCCCCAAGCCAACTTTTGAAGGAAATCGAAACTGAAATGTTTCAGTTCTTATGGAATGGGAAACACAATAAGATAAAGAAATCAGTAATTTATCAAGAATATGAAAATGGAGGAATAAAAATGAGTAGCATATTTATACTACTAGAGACTCTGAAGATTAGCTGGTTAAGACGGTTAAATATTCCAGAATCAGAATTTAGTAGTTTCATATATACTTTGTATCCAGCCATGAAACAAATGAAAAAGCTCGGAGGTGAGTACGCTAATGTGTTACTCCGACGACTCGATAATCCATTCTGGCTTGATGTTGTTAGACACTATAAAAAGTTCTGCCCAAAGTGTAAACCTTTAGATATAAAAGAATTTCTGTCAGAATATATTTATTATATGTGAATATAACAAGCGACAATAAGGTGATCTACATGAACGAATGGATAGAAGCAGGCGTAACAAAAGTTAATCATGTAATGGATGCAAATGGAAATTTTCTGTCCTTTAATGATTTTAAGGTAAAATACTCAAACGTTACAAAAACTATTTTTTAGCATATGAGGGAATCATCAGAGCCATTAGAAAATATCAAGAAATTCTCAATTACACAGAAGGCATAGCACATGTTATTGATGAGGAAAATAAAGCATAGACCTTGACCCAGAAAGATAACAAAGTAGTTAAATCGATCCTACTTGTTCTAAAATTATACCAGCAGTAGTGATTAAGTGGGAACGTCTGTATACTGGACTCAAGTGGAAAGATATCTTTTTAAAACCTCTTAAAATTACTACAGATACTAAACTGAGATGGTTCCAGTTCAGACGTGCACACCGTACTCTTTCCACACAAAAGTTTCTTCACATGTGTAAACTCACAGACTCCCCACAATGTAATTTCTGTAACTCAGAAATGCAGACAATTCAGCACTTGTTTTGAATTGCATTGTAATTCAAAATTCTGGAATGACTTAGAATCTGTTTTATGGAATAAATGTCCCCATCTCTAAGACTTATATTAAATGAGCAACTAATCTTGTTTGGTTGTGTAGAAAAGGTAATAACAGAGAGGCCTTTAGATTTCATACTACCATTTGCCAGATTTTTCATCTATAAAAGCAAGTTACACACAATTTGAACCCTACAATGCCCAGTTTCATCAATAGTTTAAATATAAGGTAAGAACACAAAAAAATATTATCAGCAACTGTAGGGAAAACCCATGAATTCGAGATAACATGGAAAAAAATATATGCCTTTATGTATGTAATTCAAGCCTTATGTGCGTAGACATCATGTTGCCAGAACGGACGGTGTGGTGTGATAGTCTCTCCATTGCGAAGTGAAATTGTCCATCCATAGGCTCATCTATTAAAAAAAAATGTTATGCCATTTGGTAATAGTTTCTATTATACTTCTGCGTCATAATAGAGATGTGCCCTCATTTGTCCATCACCTACTACGTGTCTAATAACTATATGTAACTGTTTCTGAAACTACTTTTTTGTTTTCCTGTACATGCGTCTTGTTTATTGTCTTTTGTTTTTTGGAAAATTAGGGGAAAAAAAAATGTGGTTGCGAAATCGAGTAAAAAAAAAAAAAAGAAAAAGATATGCCAACAAACAACAAATACTTCTTTTTTCTAAAAAAAAAAAAAAAAAAAAAAAACCTTTACTAGGCGCTGACAAAGTTACAGTCGCCAATAGGAGGGGAGAACGATTTCGGATTGCGATTTCAAATTGCTAAAATAAAATACTGACTGCCACAGCAACTCGTTCAGGAGTCTATCTTCGGCCACTGGAACGTCGCACTGCCGGAACTGCTGTAGAGACTTCCTGATCGTTTCAGCTCACCGGCTTATACAGAGCGCAGGTGAGCAGTCAGGTAAAGTAACCAACTGGTTTGGGGATGAACATATTCTGGCAAACACGGTTGTAAAAATTGGTGACCAGACAAAAAAAACGGTCCGTCACAATACTCCCTTTCCTAAAAAAAAAAAAAAAAAAAAAATGTCCGATTTGTTTTTTTTACTACTAAGAGGAAGTAAACAGCTACAGGTAGCAAAATTCCAGAACGTATACATGAAAAGACATAAAAAAGAACTGGAATACATACAAACAAAGTCATTTCTAAGGAATCAACTGGTTTTCACAAGAACGTGAAAGTAGATCAGCGAAGACATTCAATGATCCTGGAACTGGTTTCACTTCGAACGAGAATTCCTGCAAAGACAATGCCCACCACATAATTCTGGAATTCTTAAAAAATTGACGTTCGAAAATACGTTAAAGAGCTATGATTTGCATTTGCAGGATAAACCTGACTCCCCAAAGGAATCGAACGAACTTCTGTACAGCCCAGACAATAGCTAAACATTCTCGCTCGATGGCACTGTATGCCTTCTCACGATCTAACAGTTTGCGACTCCCAAACACGACTGGGTGAAGAACATCATCATTTTCCTGAAGCAATACAGCACCTAACCTTACAGAACTAGCATCAGTTCTAAGAACAAAGGGCTTACCTAACCTAGGTAACAGTAACACAGGTGCAGACGACAAAATACTCTGAATCTTCTGTGAGGCTTCAGCACACTCAGGAGTCCAAGATAGGGATCTTCCAGCACGACCAACATCTTTGATTAAGTCAGAGAAATGGAGTATATCAAAGTGGAAAAAAAATACTGGGAATATATCTCCTGTAGAAGCTAGGTAAACCTAACAAAGATCTGACCTGCTTTGTGGCAGTAGGAGTGGATATTTTCAGAATCTTATTGATCTTTTCTGCTCAGGGCGTATAGTGCCACCTTCAACGACATGTCTGAGAAATTCCAGAGAATGGAAGCCTGCCTCGATCTTCGAGGGACGAACTGTGAGGCTGAAAGACCCCAGACACGAAAGGGCGCCCTTCTCATGACGAAGATGTGCACCCCATGATACACTATGCACGAGAATGTCATGAAAGAAACTGACAGCAGAGAACTGATCCAAAGTCAGCATACGCATCATGCGTGCGAAAACTGCAGGTGCTGACACAAGACCAAAAGGCACCTAACAAACTGGAAAAGACCCATATGCGTAGTAAAAGCTGTCTTTGATCGATCCTCGGGCTCAACAACTACCTGCCAATATCCCTTTGCAAGATCTAACTTCGTAAAAAAACTGAGCGTCAGCTAAGCTTGCAAACAGACTTTCCACGTCAAGAATGGACTCAGCATCAAAAGACAGTAATCTTATTCAAAGATCGAAAATCAATACAAAAAACGACATGTACCATCTTTCTTCCTGACTAACACAACTAGGGAGGCATAGGGACTATTCAGAGGCTCAATAATACCGAGTTCCAACATGATGCCCAACTTCTCTTTCAGCAACCTCTCTGGCAGAGAAGGGGATGTCGTAACACCTTTTTCCTAACTGGAACATCTGTTGTAAGTGAAATCTCTAGTAGTACGTCACCTGAGAAGGAACCTGGTTTTGGGAGTTAGAATATCCTAAAAATCGTCAAAAATTGTACGTAACTCAGCATTGCTGTCAGACAATGTGCAATCAAACTGTACTGCATGAATATCTTCATCTGGCATAGAAGATGCCATGGGGGCAGCTAAGGTAGGGATAGGTAGCGCGTCATCACAGTCTTGGACAACGCCGGCTGTGTACGCAACCTTGTGAACATGAGAACCTGGAGAGGGGTTCAAACAAGGAACAACTCCTGGAGGAAACACTTCAAAGAAACCTCCTTCTGGCCAGAACTCAGAGGCGCTATGTCTGACCATGGTCACTGTGAGGTAACTGTTGACACAACCTGAGAAACTGACATAGCTGGACGGCGAATGTACTTTTTTCAGCATACTGGCATGAAAAACCTTTTCTTTGCCTTTAAAAAGGACTTTATAGTCAGGGTGTAGGATCGTGGTGACTGGAAATGGTCCTGACCAACTGGCTAGTAACTTATTCGAGTCAGTGGGAAGAAGGACAAGAACTTCGTCGTCGATCTGGAAACGACATTCCCTAGCTTGCGATCAACATACTTCTTCCCCTTGGAAGCTAAATCGAGAGAATGGTCCATAGCTAACTTGCAAGAGTCAGCAGTGACATTCTTGAGTTGGAACAGGTAAGCATAAAGGGGTTTGGCCTCAGTATCCTGACTATCCGATTGGGTCCAGGACTCCTGTAATAGAGCGATACGGCCACGAACTTGGCGACCGAACAACAGCTGAAAGGGAGAGAAGCCTGTGCTCTCTGAGGGCAACTCGCTGCACGCAAATAATAGTGCAGGTAGATATCGATGCCACGTCTTTGGGTAGGAATGGACAGTTTTCTTTAGCATCGACTTCAGAGTGCCATGAAATCGTTCAACATGTCTATTTGCCTGGGGATAATATGGCGATGTGCGAATGCCTTTAGTACCACACAACACATGAAACTGTCTCAAGGTTAGAGTTAAATTGAGTACCTTGATCTGAAAGAATCTCCTTTGGAAAACCTAAATGGGAGAAGATCCCCAATAGTGCTTCTGCCACAGCGACAGAGAAGAGATGTCCTTCAAGGGAACAGCCTCCGGGAAACGGATGGCAATGTCAATTAAGGTCAATAAATATATTGATGACCTTGCTCTGAGGGAGGAGACAGTGGACCAACAAGGTCAACAGCCACAGGGTCAAATGGAGTGCCGATGAATGGAACAGAAGAAAGGGGTACCAGACAAACTCTACCTTTAGGTACTGTCTTCTGACAAACGTCACATAAACAACATACTTGGTCACATCTACAGTTACTCGAAGCCAAAAGAACTTATTGAGGACTCTAGATAGAGTTCGGCGAGAGCCACAATGGCCTGACAGAATGAGATCATGTGCTACAGACAGCACTGTAGGTCGGTGATCAGTTGGAACAACAACCTGATCAAAATGAATGTCATATTTCGTAAAATGCCTGTACAAGACACCGTCTGACATATAGTCATAGAAGGTGGGTGTACCTGACCTCTTTACCTCACCAGAAGATGCTAACTGAAAACAGGACTTTAAAGACTCACCATCCCTTTGCTTCTGAATCAGATCAGAACGTGAACTGTTCAGATCATCAGGGATCTGACACAAAGGCTTCTTGTCCACGACATGTTTAGCTCTAGCCCTGTAACGGCAGCTAAAGAGAAGGGTTCGTCAGTCACATCACTGGATTCACTGCCTTCACAAACACAAGGGACGTTACCACAATGAAATCTGCGACATGGCTTTCTAGGACACAACAGGTTAGACTGCCCTCAAAGTAGGGACAACTGACAGAAACTGTAGCCAGTGGGAATTCATCCACACGTCCACCGAAAGAAACACATTTCATTGTAGCATCTAGCATCTGGCTATAAGAAACCAATCTCTTGCGAACACCACAGATGGTACACCAGTACTGCGTAGTACAGAACTAGAATGCCAGTCACAGAACCAGACTCCAAGTGTAACTTCCCTATAAATTCTCCCGCAGCTAAACAAGCGCAAGGGGTACATATAACAGAACAAGCAGCAGTAGAGTTTTTGTCGGCTGACTTGTCAACGACAGTCGAGTTGCCAACCACTCAGACTCCCTGATCGTTTCAGCTCACCTGGCTTACACAGAGCGCAGGTGAACAGCAGTCAGGTAAAGTAACCAACCTGTTTTGGAATGAACATGTTCTGGCAAACACGGTTGTAAAAATTGCGACCGGACAAAAAAGATCCGTCACAGTATTGATGAAGTTGTATTTTCCCTACAGGTGGTTGGGAACTTTCCAGTTCTTAGTAAAGGCATAAAATATTTAATTGTTCCCTAAATATCTTGTGATTTGACAAGACATAGGAAGACAGTAGGAATTTGTAGTTAGTGAATGTGTGAGTCAAGAAGTGGATGAGAAGAATGGAGTGAGTAGGAAGAAGATAAGATAAGATTATGTTGCTTATAGCCCAGCTGACCACAAAGGGCCACATCAGGGCTGTCACCACGTTAAAATCAACTCACGTCATTCATGCACACAATTCCTTATAATACATCGAAAAACCCATCCGAAAGTTTGTTAAAAAAAAAAAAAAAAAACTTTCCACGGTAAAATCTCAGATCCGATGAAAAATGTTAATCTCTTTCAAGAACTCAAAGATCGTGTCATGCTGAATGTCTCTGAAGAAGGTTTTTCACGGAATCTGCTGTAAAATGTTTGTGTCTCACATCATGCAAGTTCCAACACTCTAAAAGAACATGTTTCATTGTGAGTGGCACATGACATGGAATGCACCAAGGAGCTTCTCACTCTTCAAAAGGTATGAATGGGTAAAATACGAATGGCCAGTGTGCAGCCGGCACAGAACTGTTTCTTCTTTATGACCACCAGACGTAGATGAGAGGAACTCCTTAAGGTTTGGACGGATCTGAAAGAGTTTGTTATCCGTCCGTGTATTCCAGTCCTCCTGCCAGAGGTCTCTGACATTAATAATTAATTTTGGGTTTCAGATCTGAGCAGGAGAAAGATGTGTTTGACAGTTTCTCTGTTGTGGCATTCTTGGCCGAACAATCAACCATTCCATTCCCTCCAATGCCAACATGACCAGGAACCCAAGCCAGAATAATGTTGTAACCATCCGCTTTCAACTAGGTAAAAAGTTAAAAATGAATAAATAAATAAAATAAAAGCGTAAAAGTTTGGGATGCTGAAGGCTGCGACAAGTAAGGCAGATTTCAATTCGTTTAAAGTGAAAGGAAGATTGTTGTCTTCCATGTTGTCTGACGAAAAGTTGCAGGGTAATTTTTCTTTAAGGGCCTTGTTTTTGACAAAACTGGTTGCTTTGTTAGAAGATGAGGAATTCTTTTCAATGGTTGAAGCAAGCAGATTAGCAACTGCTTTTTTCTCTGTTATTAAAGATTCAGAAAACTTGAGATGGTTTAAAGTGGGGCAGGTGTTCTTTCCTTTAATTTTCTTGATGATTTTCCACACTTTTTTCTTCGATGTTTTGGATGCGAGACCTGAGCAAAACTGTTTCCAAGATAAACGTTTACTGGTTTTATAAACGTGTTTGCATTTGGCCCTCAGTTTCTGATGCGCTCGGACGTTGGGCATCGAAGGTCTGCAGCAGACCTGACGTTGAGCTCTTTTGTGGGTTTTGTTAATTTCCCTGCATTCAGAGTTGAACTAAGGAACTTTTGGCATTAGGGGCTTCTTGGGTGATGTGTGGATGGTTGACTTTGCGCAATTCAGTATGAAATCTGAAAGACTTTCTGCCGGATCTTCACTTTGCAGGATCTTGTCCTCTTCCAGATCCAGAAGAAACCTAGTGGCAAAGAGGTCCCAATCTGCTTTATTAAAACTGAGGCGTTCTGGTAAAGACTCACTCGCTGCATTCGTATACCGAAGCAACACAGGAAAGTGGTCCCCTAAAGTATGTGAGTGTTGTTTAGCTCTGGACGTGGTCGCATGCAGGTCCTCATCAACCTCCAAAACAAAATCCAGAAACGAAGATGGGTCACAGACAGAAAGATCCAGACAAAGATGTGGTGCCATTAGTGGAGTGAACATAAGTTGGCGATTTCCCATTCAAGACACACAAATCAAGCTCCGAAAACACTTTCTCTAAAAGCAGACGCTTTGGTGAAGATCTCTCACTTCCCCATAGAGGAGAGTGACCACTCAGATCACCCAACAGCAGGAAGGGTCTAGGAAGCTGCTCCAAGAGCGAAATGAGGTCCCGTTTGGTCACATAGATACTTGGAGACAGATACAGACTACAGATAGTAATTGTTTTGTGGAGAGTAACCCGAGCTGCCACTGCCTGAAGCAGAGTCTGCAGAGCAACTGGGCTGTATGGAACAGAGGTGTGAATGAATAAAACTACCCCACCAGAAGCGCCATGTTCAACAGATTATGTAAGTTGGTTTAGAAAGCTGTCGCCAGAAACTGAGAAAGTTTTGTCAAACTTCAGAAGAGTTTCTTGCAGTGAAAATAGCATGGGCTTAACTTCACGGCACAAGAGCTGCAGTTCTCTTCATAATTGGCATTGTGGATGAGGATTTTAATCATCCATGTCTACGTCCTCTTCCTCTTCATCATACAGAGCTTCAAACGCATTTTGCAGTTTCAGCTCACCTTTTTTTTAGCCTGTCTGGTAGAGTTGGAAGTTTCTTCTTCCCTGGATGGGGAGAACCCAATGGTCTTGATGGCACTGATGGAGGCTTTCCTCTGCACTCCACAACGCCACTGTCGGGACACCTCCCTTGGGAGGTGGTCTCGGCTTGGGGGCCGTCACGGGGCGATCCCTTGCTGGGCAGCACGCTCAGCTGCAGGCTTAGTGGATGCACTGGAGGTGCATCCTTGGGTGGGTTTAGGGCCCCCACCAACGGCCGTTTTTTCTTGCAATGTTTTCGAAGCGGGACGACATTTCAGCGTTTCAAGACCACATGGGTCTGTCTGAACCCTGGTTTCTACCTGAGGTGCTCTAAGCGACTTTTTTTTACTACTGTCGAGAAAAGGAGTGGGGTTCCCTTCTGCTCCTACACCAACGTTTTGGCTTCGAAGAACAATTTTTTTTTCTTCTGTTTTTACGCGCTGGATTTCGCTTTCTAATCGCCAGACAGGGCAATCTTTTGAAAAAGAGGGTGGTCACCATAGCAGTTCATGCATTTCGCGGATTTACATCCACCATCATGAACTGCTCTTCTGCAGGTGGCACACACCTCCTCTCCCGGGCACTTCTCCTTGACATGTCCAAACATTGGCATCTGAAGCACCTCAGTGGAGATGGCACATACAGGGCTACTTTCACTCTCAGGTACCTAACCTTTATGGACTATGGAAGGGTCGGTTTTGCAAAGGGGAGGAACAGAGTGTTGGTTGGTTTTCTTTCCGCACCTTTTCGGAAAATCGCCCTCCTGACCTCTACCACTCCTTGATCAGCCAACTCAGCCTTTATTTCTCCCTCAGATATTCCAAACAACTCTCGGCGACGGATGACACCTTTCAAGGAGTTTAGACTTTTGTGGGAGGACACCTGGATCGGGTAATTTACAAGACTTTCTGATCTCAATAAGTTTTCCGAGTGGACATTTCGGTCAACCTGCACGAGCAGGGAACCATCCCTCAACCTCTTCACTGATTTCGACTCTGCGCTTACAAGACCTTTGTAATAGGTCGCTCACTATCCGCTGACTGGATTATCAGCGAAGAGGGCCAAGCACCTATAGTCTTCCCAGACTTCTGTGTCAGTTTGGGGTGTATGCATGCGAATGGTTGGTGTGAATTTGGGCGTACGTAGGTATGTATGTATAATGCAATTAGGCCTAGATAAAAATAAATAATAATTTAAAAAACAAACAAACAAACAAAAAAAAAAACCCCCCCCCCCCCCCCAAAAAAAAACCCCACATAACTGAATTCAAACTTCAAAAGAAACACTAAATAAGCAACTACCACCAAGATGGGGAAAATAACATAGACGTTAAAGTAAATGTCCAATTGGGCTCTTAATCAGTCCTTGAACAACTTCCAAAATGTTGATTCGTTGGAGATGACGTCTTCAAAGGCTGATATCGACGGTTCAGTGTTCAACAACCAAGCAGGTAAGTAGGGTTTCATTCTATCGCACAAAAAAAAGTAGATGGAACGGAGTGATTTGCTGGCCACAAATACAAGTCACGTGTTTACAGAATTTGGTTTTAAAAGGCATCAAGCCTCAATCTAAAAATCAAACTTTTTAAAATCCGCTCTTGGTAGAGATTCTTGATACCTGTTTTATTGTCTGATATCTTGTTAAATAATATCCCCTTTTGTTTTCTGGTGCCTTTTCGTTTATTTGAAATAGAGTTCCAGGATACGTCTTTTAAAAGACTATAACTCTCATGTAAGGATAAAGGAATGCATACCTTTGTTAAATCAGTCTCAGTGATAGCAGCTTTTTTGGCTAATTGGTCTACCCTTTCATTCGCAGATAATCCACAGTGTGATGGACCCAACAAAAATCGACGTAGGAACCACGTAATTTGAATCAACGCAAAGTAGTATTTGAAATGCAGGAAACTGAAAATCAAGAAGAAAGTTTAATGCCATAATAATGGCAACAAGTTCCGCAGTAAAATATAGAAATATTCTTACCAAGGTGGTAACCTTTCTCTATTTTTAAGGATGGAATTATGAATGCTGAACCAGACAAATGATTGTCTAGTACAGAACCATCTGTATAAATTTTAAGATGATTTATATAAGTTTCATTTATATGTGACTTAACATACGTTGGCAGCAAGGGTCCATCACTTTTTTTAAAACTTGTATGGTCTATGTCATAATTTGCTCTACTAAGTTCCCATTCCGGGATAGTGCTAAAAGACACCCGAGGAGCTACGTTTTCAGGTGCAGTGCCTGCTTTTGTAAATAAGTCAGATGTGTATGAGGCTATCGATTTTAGAGAATCGATTTTTTGTGCCCGTTTTAGGAAAATTTATTTCTGATTTTAATTCAGTTTCACTGGTATTAAGATTTTGTAGTGTATGACTTCTTAAAATATATTTTGCACATGCAAGTTTCATATTTTCTTCAAAAGGTAATATTCCGATCTCCATATAAGTTCTTAAAGTTGATGCATGAACCGGGACGCCAAGAGCTATCTTGTAAGCTTTACTATCAATACTCTGCAACTTTTTAATTAAACATTTTGCAGCTGAAAAAAATGTCTCCTGGGCATAGGATAATTTTGATCGTACAAGCGCAGTAGCTAAATGTGTTAATACTTTACTGTCTTTACCCCCAAGACTGTTGACTCACCATTTTCAAAAAATTTAAAGTTTTCTTAGCTTTTGTTAGAATCGTTTGTATGTGATAATTCCAGCTCAATTTAGAAGTTAAATTTACTCCTAAAAAATTTTACGACTTTTTATATATCAAGGCACAATCCATCTATTTGAAATGCAGGCAGAGGATTAGGATCATAACCAGTATTGAACAGGACCATATGCGATTTTTCAGCTGAAAGGGCCAATCCATTTTCAGTCATGTACCTACTAATTTTATCTAGTTCATTTTGATATATCTTTTTGATATAGTTGATTGATCTAACTGGTGTGTGACGTTTTAAGTAACTTTCATCCATATACAGATATCAGCTGCATATTGCACTAGTTCAACATTTTTTGATAATGATTTAGGAAGATCATGGATCAAAATATTGACACAGGATAGGAGCTATCACAGCTCCTTGCGGGATTCCCATCTGAATATGTCTTTCATTAGAATATACATTTCCTACCTTCGTCTGTATTGTTCTATCACTTAAAAAGGTTTTTAAGTAATTGTACATACACCCCGAGAGACCTATTAACTTCAATTTGTTCAGAAGTTTTGAGTGCCAGACTTGGTCATATGCCTTTCTAATATCAAAAAAACGTGGCAAGTACATTTTTCCTACGTGCGAATTGATGTTTTACCTGTGTTGTATTTTTACAAGATGGTCAACTGTAGATCTACCCTTTCTAAAGCCAGCCTGTTGTATGGTATTATACAATTTTTTTCACAATAATGTTCAAGTCTTTTTAGAATAATCTTTTCCATAAGTTTTCCCACGTGTGAAGTGAGAGCAATTGGCCTGTAGTTGTTCTTGTCTGATTTTGACTTGCCCTCTTTAGGGATAGGGGTTACAATCGATTTTTTCCACACAATGATGGTTGAAGCCCTTCAGACCAACATTTCTGAAAAAAATAAGTTCAGAAACATTGTAAAATTAACTGGCAAATGCTTTATCATTTCATTGGAAATCGCATCTGGTCCCACTGATTTTTTTCGAACCAATAGAGAAAATTGCATCCTTTACTTCTTGAAATGTAAGGGGAGCGTTTGTGTAGTGAATGTTAATGGGACTTTTTTCATGCGTTTTCTTATCCTCCATTTTCTCTCTGAATATCTTTTGTTTTTCTGTCAGGCCCTCCCTGTTGCTAGTTTTTTGCAAAAATATTTGCAAATGCTTCAGCCTTTTCAAATTTTGATGGAAACTCATCATTTTCTAATGTTATGGGATATTCAGGAAGACTGATTCCATTTTTTATGTTCTTTCAATTTTTTCCATTTTTCTGAAGATCTTTGTGGTCATGTACTTCACTTTCACAGAAATTTGACCAATATTGCTCCTTGACCTTTCGATTACTCTGTTACTATGATTTTTTGCTCTGTTCTTTTCAGCAATTTTGTCAGGATCTTTCTTATCTTTTAAATATATTTTATAGGCCTGCATCTTTTTTTCTCTTGCTTCTTCACAAGTAGCATTCCACCATACATTGCCTGATTATTTGTTTGATGCGTCAGTATTGCACCTTGGTATTGATAGATCAGCTGCATGTAAAACAATATCAACAAAATTCGCGTAGCTTGCGTCAATATTATCTGACAATATCTCTTCACAATTGTAAGTAGAGAGTATGTTTTTCAAATTTATCCCAAACAGCTTTATTATAATTATATTTTGGGATCTTAGCTTTATCGCAGTTTTGAACAGATTGTTTACCCTTAATGGTAATAATTATTGGCAAATGATCACTACCAAGAGGATCTTTGAAGGTAGAGACCACTCACAGCTTGGAGCTATAGCAGGAGATATAAGTGTTAAATCAATTGCTGTTGCTCGATGGTGTGAAATATCAGGTATTCTTGTTACACTGCCATCATTTAACAGACTCAGTGAAGAGTCTACTATATTTCCAACAAAAACGATTGTGTGTTACTCTTTCGCATTCATTATCCCAAAACGGGGCATGTGAGTTAAAATCACCTGCTATTAACATTTTTCATGCTGGTTCGGTATAGCGCGAAGCCATTCTGTGTTTTCATTGTCAGGACCTTTTAAATGAAATGAAACAACGTTAATGTAAGTACTTCGTTGAGCTTCAGTTTTGCTGCACATGCATTAATGGTTTTAATATTCTTTGAAATGGGTGGCTCTATTTCAAAATA
>JADBJO010002918.1:225000-232500 GCA_016801955.1 Conus betulinus | reverse complement strand
CTCTCTCTCTCTCTCTCTCTCTCTCTCTCTCTCTCGCTCGCTCGCTCTCTCGATTCCTGCTTTGTTCACAGATCACCGATGGCCAATTCAACAAACTTCCCCAAATTTAAGATCAGTTCAGATTCGCTGAATGACCTTAAAGATTCCCATAAAATGAAAAACTTATCAGGAAATGATCTTACAGAGTATGGGAATGAAAACCATCTTGCCGATCGACAATCATCTTAGATGATGGAATTTAAAAAAAAAAAAAAAAAAAAAGGATGAAATATCCAACAACTAGACAGCAGGGCATGTCGAGGTTTTCTTCTCACTGTCTCCATCATCCTCAGCGACAACAAAGTCATCAGCAACATCTCCCTGTGTCAGAGAAACCAAATCTAAAACACACCCGACACTCTCACAATCTGAAAAATTCTCTTCCCCTCATTTGCCAGTTGTTTTGGAAGATATCTAACAAGGGTGTTGCTCCACTGGGCCGAATGCAATTCTCAACAGAAAGCTGTGGGCCAGTACAAGCGGACCCATTGTTGAACAGAAACAGCTGTCATCGGGGAAGTGACTAATCGGTTGTACTTCCGCTGATAGCAAAACGCGCTCTTTCAAAAATTAAAAAGAAAAAGAAAAATGGTGGTCATCACCATCAGCTGCTCCATCCCTGAAGTGTTTATTGAAGGATTGATTGCACCCATTCCTCTTGACATTTCTCTTTATGGATAATGAAAGAGAGAAACCTATTGCAAAAGTGGACAAAAGCTTGAAAACTAAAGATGGTAGTAACTCAAGGGCTGTGAAAATTACATCCACAGTACAAAAAAAAATCTTAATTTTTTTTTTTTTCCTCAGGGATTTCAGTGTTTTGATCTGAAACCAAGTTCCACAAATATTTCGTTGTACTCGTTGCAGCAGACAGGAACACCCAACATATGCGTGTTGTTCCAAAGAGAGGTGTGGTAGGCGTGGTCTATCTGGCCATGACAACAACAAAATGCACGTATGCCAGTCGCTTTATGATTGTTCAGGAAATCACCCCGCATCGTACCTTGGTTGTCCTGAACATACTAATAGTCTTGGCCAGTTCAGTGAAATCATCAAACCGTATATCTTCCTTACAAGCCATTGCTCTCGCTCGAGCCCAGCCAGAGGGACAAAAAGGTGAATCCTAAACAGTGGGCAGTCTGTCTACACACGTTGCTCCCACTCAAGGTAACTATATTGTTCGAAATCACATTCTTCAGCTGCAGTTGTAGTCATAAACAAAAGTAAATCGCCGGTCATTAAAACAGCGATTCGTTCCTCAGCAACTGACATCTCTTTGTCTTAATAAAAAAGGAAAAGAAAAAAACAAATCTGTTCATCTGACATAGGGAAAAACAACGCCAAGTCATAAACTTGGGAGCAAACTGTTAGCTTAGAATTGTCAACTCCTCTGAAGAAACAGGGGAAAATGTAAGCCAACGGAATCATCAAAAGTGTCATCATATGCCTGTCCAGGTCCCTCTTATCTTGATCACAGCAGTGTCAGTATATTCATGGAAACATTCTCTGTTGAATTCGCCAGTGTTATGAAAAATGTGACGGACCTGCTCACGTCTTCAGTTTCAAAACTCAAAGAAATTTTCTTTAAATGTCAGGTCAGTGTACTATGACCTTATTCAAATTGAACGTCCATTCTTTGTTCTCCCTATCACGAATCTGCCTATTCACGCGGTCACGTCATAGAGCGTATTAGCATGTCACAGAGAGAGAGAGAGAGAGAGAGAGAGAGAGAGAGAGAGAGAGAGAGAGAGAGAGAGAGAGAGTTCTTTAGTTGAACGCCTGTTCTGACATAAGAGGTAACAGAAAAAGAAACGGAGTTGAATCGTGTATTTGCATATGAATGTGCGCACACATATCTATCTACCTATCTGTTTGTCCGTCTGTACGTTTATCTATCTGTCTATCTATCTATAATATCTATCTATCGGTTAATCGATCGGTCGATCTATCGATCTCTTTATCCATCCATCTGTCTGTCTATCTCTGGCAGACGTAGATGGATATATAAACTTGAAGATAGATGTATTTAATAGAGCAAATATGTATATAGATACATAAGCATTACACATCCGGGCAACAACCATCCTCGCTCTCCCCATTCCGCCCCTGCCTGGTGTGTGACTGAATGACTGAAACGGCGGTGTGGGTGAGTTTTTCCAGTGAATGAGGTGTCGGTAAAGGAGCTTAGTGACCTCTGTGTATGCTTTCCGCTAATTAACAGCCATCCTCACTCTCCCCATTCCGCCCCTGCTTGGTGTGACTGAATGACTTAAGCCGCGGTGTGAGTGAGTTTTCACAAAAATGAGAAGGTGTCGGTAAAGGCTTAGTGACCTCTGTATGCTTTCCGCTAATTAGGGATAGGTGTGGTGGAACGTCCTCAAATTATGGTTTCTTCATATTTGAGTTAGACTGGAAGGAAAACACACGTTTGGAAGCGGGTGCTGGTGTAAGTACCATAGAAGGAAATGGGGGGGGGGGGAGGGGGGGGAGAGAGAACAATGAGAGAGAGAGAGAGAGAGAGAGAGAGAGAGAGAGAGAGAGAGAGAGAGAGAGAACATGAAAAATCAGATATACAAGTAGTGGTAGATCTGAGTGAAATACCAGATACACGTAGCACAGACTGGTGTCCAAAGCCGGTGCTTGCCAAACAACCTTGACAAAATGTGTAGCTAAGAAACAAGCCAAAGCCTTCGAAATTCATTTCCGCGTCCATCTTCCTCGTCGCCTCCCTCGGTCCCGCTTTCCCAGAGGTCATTCAGAGAATCGAACCACGTGATCCGCGGACGTCACGCATTCTTCGTGAACTGTTGTTTCCTGTTCCAGGTCACCATGGTAACTGCTGTAAAACATCATGTAAGGGAACATACGACAGCATTCCGGCTTCGAAAGGCTTGATCCCTGAAAAATATTTTCCCCCTGAAGATAGCTGAACATCTGTAGGAAACAAATTGTTTTTTCCTCTCAGAACAGCTAGACATCTGGGGGAGAAAAATTGTTTTCCATTGAACACAACCAACTATCCCTGGGAAAAAAAATATTGTTTTCTCAGAATACAGTGAGTTATCTCTGAAAACAAGATGCCAAGGGATAATCATTTCAGAAAACAGTTATTCCGGTAAAGCGGTTTTTACACGAAAACCGTAAACATCCTGGGAAAAAGTCATTATCATCCACCAACAACTAATTATCTCGAGAAAAGCTGAGATCCTGAGAAAACAGCTAATTATGCTATGGAAACAGTAGAGTTTCTTCAGAAAACGGATAATCATCCCTGGAAAACAATCATTTTGACCTAAAAACCTGTAATCATCCCGGGAAAAAAAGATTACTGTCCCTGAAAACAGCTAATCATCTCACGCAAAGTTAATTTCCCTTGAAAACAGCGAAGGATTCCCGGAAAAGCAGTTGAAGTGAAAACAGCCAAATACCTTGTAAAAACAGCCGTTTTCATTAACTCATTATCATGTGAAAAAGGCTATTTAACAACAAATTACCCCGGGGATATTACCGTTTTCTAGGTACGATTAGCTGAATTCGCAGGTAAATAATGCTTTTCTCTTCCTGTCGATAAGTAACTGTTTTTTACCGAGATAACGCCCTTTTGAAGCAAACATGTTACCATAGATTCTCCTGGGCTTTCTCGCTTCTTTCAAATGACTGATAAAATCTGATACGAAGAACATCTGATACTTCGGCGACTATCCCCCTCCCCTCCCACCTTCATTTCCTGTCTCCCCCTACTCCACCTGTTTACCCCTCCATTAGCCAGCTACCAATACCCGGCACTACCTTTTGGAGCAGGAAACGAGGTGTGGGTGGGTTGTTGTGTGTAGGGGTCGGGGTGGAATAGGGGGCAGAGGAATGAGATGAAGATGGAGAGAGAGAGGGGAGATTCAGGTGACTCGTGAGGAACATGTGAACTAATGCAGAACATGAAACGTATTATTGTGTATCTCGGCAATCAAGAATCACGAATACACATACCACACACATACACACAGGCACGCACACACGAACGCGCATGCGCGCGCGCGCGCGCGCGCGACACACACACACACACACACACACACACACACAGGTAGGGGGGTGGGGCATACTTCGAAACATACTGAAGTGAAGCGTAGATTTTTCTTGCTCTCAAGGTCAGCGCATGGCTACAACATTCTTCATGCTCATCCTTTTGCAACGTTTCCCGTCTGTTTGAAATCACAAAGATACAAAGGAAAAACGTCCTGCAATGTAAAAGGAAGGAGGTGAATCACAGAGGGGGAGAAACGTAAAACACAGCTTAGTTCATCACGTACAGATAAAAACTGAAACAAAGCCGGACGCGACTGCCGCAGTTTCGAATTTGTCTAAATGGGTTTTCTCCTTGGCTGAGTGAAAGAGATGCTTAGCAGTCGGACTCGGCAAAAACCGGTGAGTGTGTGTGAGCGCGGTATGGGGGCGTTGGTCGACGACAAGCCAGGAAAAACCGCTGACCGTGTGTGAATGATGTATCTTTGATACAATACCAATATTGGGGCGATGTGAACCATTGCATGCGTGACTTCTGAAAATGGCTTTTCATAAGCCTTTCGGGCGGCGAAAAAGTGGGGCTGAAAAACTTCACACCACTGTTTTTTTTTTTTCTTCCCCCACTTTCGGAGATCTCGACCGATGCCGTCGCCTCGATCATTTGTGTGGTTGTACACACACACACACACGCGCGCACACACACACACACACACGCACGCACGCATGCGCGCACACACACGCATGCGCGCGCATACACACACATGTACACGCACGCACGCACGCACACACACACACACACACACACTGCACAACACACAAACACACATGCTTAAAGAAAAGTATGCAAATACGGAGAAATGAGGCCTACGGCTTACTGAATCAGTAAGGATACTTGGCTTTCCAGACAGCATTTCATATGCATGAGTTATCCGGTGAAACCCACTCTTTTCGAAGGGAAAAATCATACACTTTCACAAATGATTATCTTATTTCAGACTTAGTTCCAAGATGGCTATCTTATGAACTGTTACTACCTACTGTTACCTTAATACTTCCAGCTGTTTTTATGTACTACACTATTCTATTTAACAGGTGTCCGATTCAATGTGCGACGTGTAATTTCGTGACAGTTAAAATCTTGATGTCTTCATTTGTTTACTGATAGTGTCGAAATCATGAAGGCCATTTTAGGGTATTTGCTGGAACGGAAAAATCATGAACATTTAATGTAAATCAAATTATGATAAATGACATACAACTTTACTTATACTGTTTATATTGTCGACGCCAGAGATGCCGTTTCATAATGACAGGCTGAATGAAGTTACGTAATATGAATCTGATTCTCTTAGTTTATGTTGATCGGCCTCACTTTCCTACATGTTTCCGGACGCCCACCCCCTCTCCACACAGATTTGGGGCAAAAGTTGGGGGTGGCGTTTGCTAGGTATACACCCTTTGCATGAGAATTTTTAGTACACTATTAAGAGGAAAAGGTTTGTGTGATGGATGCACAGAAGGAGAAGAAGATTGTAAAATGCCTGTCAAAATGCTTGAATGGCCAGTGGAAAGGTGGACAAAAACAAAATGAGAGAGAGAGAGAGAGAGAGAGAGAGAGAGAGAGAGAGAGAGAGAGAGAGAAACATGAGACAGAGATATTTCCCAATTAAATCAGATTCAAGTGCAAATTTGTCATTATGATTCTTTTATTTCTTTCTTTCTTCTTTGACTCCCACACCCCTTTTCTCACTTCCAGTGAATCAATCAACAGAAATGCGCCTGCTGTATCTTTTCGTCAGATCTGTGCACACTAGCAGTTGGCACTTACAAAAAAACAAAAAAAAAAAAAAAAACAAAACTTTTTTTCGTTACACACAAATTGAAATAACAAACTTCTGTTAAAAAAAAGAGAGAGGCAAAAATAACAAACACAAAAAAGTCACTTCGACTTTTCTTATCCCAAAACACATTAACAGCACAAACACAGTTTTCTCTCTTGTCTTGAGGTCCAGTCAAACTGATGAACACTCACTCATTCCAGTCCTTCGAAGTCAACATCATTGTCTTCATTGTTGTCTTCACTCTCATCGTCATCCATGGCTTCTTCTGGGGCATCTCCATCATTGTGAACACGAGGGAGAAAGCACCGATTTCATCTGGAAACCATTCCAGTGTTTCATCGTCCTGAGAACCATCCATTGCGTTCGAAATGGCGCACCTGAGAAAGGCCGTGACGATCGTTTCAGGTCGTATGTTTGTCCCATGCCCTGCTGACCCCAGTTTGATGACATCCTGCCTTGTAGGTTGCCTGAGATTGCCAGCAGGCGTTGGTGGTCTTGGTCTCTCATCCCACTCCACCCAACAGTCTCTGATACCATCCTTGAAAGGTTTGACGAGACTGACGTCGACTGGTTGTGCCAAAGGAGTACAGCCTGCAGGCACAAAGACCAGGTCTACCTGCCGTGCGGCGAGTGATTCTCTGACTTCTGGCGTCCTGTGAGCGTTATAGCAGTCCAGCACAAGGAGGCGACGTTCATCTGCTGGCCCAAGAACACGCTGAATCCAGGTGAGGATGGTGTTCCTTGTCATCCATCCATTTGCTGTGGCACACAACTGCACATTGTCAGGCACTCTCAACTGTAGATGAACGCGAGGTGGAATGCGTCCATTTCTCTCCCGCAAGATGATAAAAGCTGGAAACTTGGTACCATCAGCTGCTGCCAGAGTGCCACTGTGAAGCCTCGTTTCTCCGCTTTGGTGCTCTTGATTCGTACTTGCTTGTCGCCTTTTGGGTTGTTGGTGCGGGACGGCAGCATGTCAAAACGCACCATCGTCTGGTCCATGTTTAAGATGTTTGACAGTGGGTAGTCATGAAGGTGACGAAGCCGTAGAATGTTTGCGACGGAACTGAAGAAGCTGCTCTTCAAAGTCTGCAGGAATCTTTTGGCTGGCAGTGGTTCCTCGTCGTGATGAAACCATGTGGCGTTGTTTCCAACGCTTGAGCCACATGTCTGATGCTACAAAACCTTGAACATTCAAAGCACCAGCCAGTTCAACTGCTTTGCGCTGTAAATCTTTGTTCCTCACCACTCGTCCTTCAGCTCGTTCCTCCTCCAATATTGCATCACACCTTGATCCACTTCCTCAGATCTCAAAGGCCGACTCGAGACAACTTTCTTTTGTCCTTCTCTTTTCCGTACTGCTGTTCCAAGATCTCTCTGTTCTCTCTCCATTCTCTTATTCTTTTTCTATCAACAGAAAACTCTCTGGCACATTCTGAAACATTTCCTGCAGCTTCGTTGTCAAGATACCTTAAAGCTTCCAATTTGAATGAAACAGTGTAAGACTTATGCTTCGGCATGGCTGAAAATTCTCGTCTCTTCGATCTAGATCTGATGGGGTGAATGGTTACTCACATCAAGTCAACATTTTTTGCAACGTCAT
>JADBJO010002918.1:215000-222500 GCA_016801955.1 Conus betulinus | reverse complement strand
AATCCATGTAAGCGTTTTCAGGCCTACCATAAATTTTAGCCAGCATTCATCTTAAACTGATAATTGATCAAAAGAACAACTCCGTGCCAATTATTTTCCCTTGTTTTGGGGGATTTTCACCGCTGAAACCATAAACAATCTTCAAATACATAACCTTTCCCCGTAGTTGACATCGCATTTCAGGCCTCTGCACTCACCTGAGACCCTACCATTGCGCCAGCTGGAAGCGCCCAAACAGTCCCATTCCCTTTGATTTTAATCTGTCTGCTTGGAACCACCTGGCTTGTACCTTGATGGCCGTGTGAAAAGAAAATGAGGAGAATCGCCTTTCAGACACAATGAAAATTCTCAAAACAATCTAAATGCGCCAGTCTATAAACACTCGACTCCTTAAGCAAGGCCTTGGCGCATTAACTTTTGGTGTGCAGCCACAGCCTCAGCCATCATCGACAAGACTTAGGTGGGGAAGAAGAGCAGCCAGACATTGACAGGAAGTTTCTGCTGAGCTCCTTCCCGTAGTATGAGTATGCCTTGTCGGGGGCCTTGGTTACAGTAGGTGGTAGAGAGTTCCAGACAGTGTTCTTGGGAAAAAAAAATCTGAACTTCAAGATGTCGCATTTGATGGAGATCTGACAGAAATTCTCTCTCTGACTCTCTCTCTCTCTCTCTTTCTCTCTTTCTCTCTGTGTCGCTGTCTGGTCTGTCTGTCTGTCTCTGTCTGTCTGTCTGTCTGTCTGTCTCTCTCTCTCTGTCTCTCTCTCTCTCTCTCTCTCTCTCTCTCTCTCTCTCTCTCTCTCTCTTGTCTCATCGTCAGTCCCATTCCAGTGAGATTAACCTCACACCGCTCATTCACGTTCCTGCCTTGCCCTGTCACAGCCCTGGCACCAGCAATCCACAGAAAGAATCAGTATCAAGTCGTCAAGAGACAACCCACCAGAGAAGACGATGCGCTGCTGCCGGACCATTTCCACTGTGTTCAGTGTGCCTGTGTTAGTACAGCATACGCGGGACACCACTGACCACGCCCCCTACAGACGATAATTGTTTAGTCGCGGAGTCGGCGTGAGTGAGTTTCACGTTCAGGAGAGTGTCACTACGTCCGTCCAACGACAGTCGCTATGAACTCGCCGAAGCCGGCGACCTTGACATGTACTCAGTACCAACCCCATACACGTGGAGATTAAATCGAAGCTTAGATCACCATGAGAGCAGGAAATGAAGGGACACAAAATTTGAGACCTTTTTTTTTTTTCATGCTGATCGATGAAGATTAGAAACGATGAATCTGATACTATGGAGGTTCATTCTAGTCTGAGACCGCATGAAAGGGCTGTACACGACACTTACTTTCATGATATATCCTGGTGTCAATCAGGCCCAAGAGATACAGACATCTGCAGTGTTGGTCAGGAAATGTGAGCAACTTTGTCGCTCACAGGCGCATTCGATACGTGGATGGAACTCGCCTGTGTGGTTTCAGTCTTCCCAGCTGATCCCATTGCAAACTCAGCTCTGGGTTGGAGACGGTCAAGGGTGAAAAAAGACCACAACTATAAATGACTGTGAGAATCGAATCTATGACAGCCCTGCCGAAAATGACTGTGATGGAAATCGAACCCATGACCTCCCAGCCAGATATCTGCGACTCTAACCACTTCGCTACGGCAGCTTATAATTGTCTTTTTTTGTTGTTTGTTTGTTTTTGTAGTGATGGGTCAGATTTTGCTCAAATGACGAGAGGGACAATTTAACGAATGATATGGAGGCTTACTGCTGACCGTTTTGCAGAAATGACTGTACATTTCAGTCACTTTTTCTTTCATGTTTCCAGTCCAATGTAACATTGTAAAATCTCTCTCTCTCTCTCTCCCCTCTCTCTCTCTCTCTCTCTCTCTCTCTCTCAGGTCTCTCTCTCTCTCTCTCTCTCTCTCTCTCTCTCTCTCTCTCTCTGTGTGTGTGTGTGTGTGTGTGTGTGTGTGTGTGTGTGTGTGTGTGTGTGTGCGTGTGCATGCGTGCGTGCCTGCGTGCGTGTGTGTGTATGTGTGTGTGTGCGTGCGTGCGTGTGTGTGTGTGTGTGTGTGTGTGTGTGTGTGTGTGTGTGTGTGTGTGTGTGTGTGTGTGTGTGTTTTACAAAAGTTATTGCTTTCGCGCTGAGACATATTTTTTCAGTCATATACGACCCTCTCCGACTCGTTGTCCCCCCACCCCTCCCCCCTTCTTCCATACCCAAAGCAAACTTATTTCAAACCTCCGGTGGGGAGTGGGGGTGGGGAGAGGGGAAGGGAAGGTGGGAGGGGGCGGGGGGTGGGGGGTGTCGGCAGCAGAAACCTTCAAGACGTGAATGTATTCAAATGATAGGATTGGGCTGGAAAAAAAATCTATTGCCTGTCAGTCTCTTCACCGAGAAAAACGCATTACTGTCAAACGAAAAGGTCAATCAGTCGAAGTATAACTTGAGAAGACTGACAACATAACATAAAAAACAAACACCCAGGGGTAAGGTTTCTTCAAAAACGACGTCTTCATACAGACTTATTAAAGTAGCCGCCTTTCAGAAGGCGTTACAAGTAGTGGATGGGGCCGTGTGAGGGAAAGCGGAGACGGTGGGGGTGGAAGAGAGAGTGGGGGAGGGAAGGAAGTGGTGAGGATGCCGGGATTAAAAGATCTTTTCTTTGGTTGTCGCTAGGAATCGGATTTCAAATCACTGAGCCCGCATGGTAATCGAATATGACCGGCAGCTGTGGCAAAGAAGGTGTTTTGCAGAGAGAGAGAGAGAGAGAGAGAGAGAGAGAGAGAGAGAGGGGGGGGGGGGGGGCGGACGGACGGACGGACGGACAGACAGACAGACAGGCAGACAGACAGACAGTGTGAGTCAGGGAATGTTAGATGATTAGATGGATGGATGGATCCTTGATACCTGAAGATGAAGATTTTAGGCCACAACCTGGTCTTATAATCTGTTCCTGTTATAGACACATCAGAACAATATTCATCATTCATGCTCGCGTATCAACATAAGAACACTGTAGGTATAATCATTATGCCAGTTAGTAGTCCTAGATTAATTTGATTGTTAAGTGGAGTGGGTTTTCTGACGGAGTATTCAAAGTATGTCTGACAGAAAGAAGTTGCGGATGGTAAGATTTATGATTTGTAATGAACACATTATCAGAGATGATTATGTTTATGTACGTGTTTCTTGAAATGTAGTAGTGAGTTTGTATGCGTAGTGTAGATGGAAGTGAGTTCCAGACATATGGTCCAGAGTAAGCCAGACTTCTTAAATATTGATCTATGTATGGCTATAGTATGAGGGAACTTCTGCGGTCCAAGCTGTTTTTTCAGTCTTGTCTTGTGAAAAGGACAGTACTATATCATGACATGGCATTTTTTTCGAAATCTTAAACATGAATGCTGCGCTGTTGAATTCGGGATGTTCAGTCAAAATCTTTCGAATGAGACTGTAAACCGAGGTGCCGTGTTGGAACGAACGCATAACACCTTGCATATACATAAACCCCCATCATCATTTTTACAGAAGAGAAGGCCAATTTGGCTGTTGGTATGGATGACACGTTACACATAGCAAACCACCATACGTGGAAAATCGGACGAATGAAGAAAGAAAAACTGAGCGACTGATATTCAACTGAATGGCACGTGAAACTACCGAATATAGTGCAGCAGCAGCTCCTCAGTCGGCTGTACCCAGTTGGGCAGCCTCTTATGCAAACGAGAGTGTGTATTGTAATGCGCTTAGAGCTTGGTTTCTAACTGAGGATAGGCGCTACATAACAACTCTAAATAATAATAATAATAAGATATAAGAAAAATAACAACATTCATAATGAAAAAAACAACAACAAAAACAACAAGAACAACAACAACAATAGTAATAGTAATAATGATAAAAAGTCTGCTCAAAGATTTCAGTTCTCTGTCTGCTGTTATAGTACGTACACCTGTAAGGAGTTCTGGCTGCTCATTCAGCGGAGAAACTTCATCGTCTTTTGCGAACGTGCCTACACCCATCCCACGTTGTTGGAGCGTTACTGATACGTGACGTTGTGTGCGCGTTGAAGAAAAGCGTTAACGCAGTTAAACTAACCAAACGCGTTGGCTTTAAGTTCCGTCTATAGATGAGCTTGCATGAGTTGTTGAGATGAGGTCCTTATTTTAATTCTTCATTCTTCTTTGCAGCTGGAACATTAGGTTCATCTACCTGCAGAAGTATTGTCCAAAAAAAAAAAAAAAAAAAAAAAAAAAAAAAAGTTGTGCAGGGGAGATAATCATACACTTAGTTTTGGAGGGCTGTAGGAGCATTGAGTTCGAATCACACCTTTCTGATGATTTAAGAAGACTTTCCTGGAGCGAGGTTTCTATTGTTTTAAAGACTGCATTCACATGCTTGAGGGACAAATCCTGTCAGCAAAGGAATCAACTGTAACGTTCTCGTCTGATGTGGATTTCATGATGAAAATTCAGGATAGGAATGGACCTGACACTGTGCCTTTGTGGGATTTGATGTCTGACTGAGTGTGAAGAGAAAATGTTGCCACTGACAAATATGTATTGTGTTCTTTCGTTCAAGTATGACTAGGACGATGAGACTGTGGAAGAACTATTCAAATAGATAAACACGATTGGCTCATTTTTAAAACCACGCGTTCCGCAATCGTGATACAGTTGTATGGCAAGAGTGATCAGTTCAGTACCCGGACCAGAAGAGGTGAAAAAGTGTATTTTTTCCTCCGTAAACTAAGGTACGTGCTTGTGTATGTACAGGATTGAAAAATAATGATACAGGTCAGGTACGTTTGTGGATCTGACTGATTTTGGAGGGAGGATCAATTTAGCGTATTTGAAAGCCTGAAGGAAGTCATTAGTTTCGATTCATGTGTGCGTGTGTGCGTTAAAAGTGTGTGCGTGTACGTGTGCGTGCGAGAGAGAGAGAGAGAGAGAGAGAGAGAGAGAGAGAGAGAGAGAGAGAGAGAGAGAGAGAGAGAGACACTCAGCAATGGGACACCAGGTAAGTCTAAACAGAAATATGGGTGTTTGATCATTACCCATGGACTTTGTACTCTTAACTGCTTTGTAAGTATTCTTACTTTACGTACAGCAAGACAAGGAATGTGGAGTAAGTTGTTGGTTCCAAAGCTTTTATTTGAGAGGGGACATATGTAACCGCTGGGAACTTTCACTGTCTGTGAAGTTCGAATATTATTTGTTAATGACAAGAGGTGCGTAACTTCAATTTTTAGGAGTAATATTTACAACTGAAATCTGTGCGCTTTTCTGTTGCTTTCCACCTGGTCCATGTGCATTTTGCGTCTGTGATCATTGTGCCGAAGTATTTATTTTGTACTTTTTCAACATCACTTCATATAAAATTTGTCTGCTACCGCGTCTGTGACCATTTTACCGAAGTATTCATTTTGCACTTTTTCAACGTCACTTGATGCAGAATTTCTCTGCACCCTGCATTTGTTAAGTAAGTTTGCTTTATAGAACAGATCACGAAAAATGATATCATGCAGTGTTCTTGGGATTATCGACAGGCTCGTTAGGGAATGCTCGAATCTTTTCTGGTATGTTGTGTTTGTTTTTGATGGTTATGGATTTACTGTGCAAGAGGAACAGTGTTTTGTTGATGTCTGCTGCTTGATTAGGACTTACGTGAAGAGCAGAAATGTTATAAAGTCAAGGACATATGCTGTATTATACATTTTTTGATAAAAGGGCATATTGGTGGTTGTATGGCTTTGGATGGTGGGGTTTAGGAGCCTGCTTTGCACGCACATTCACGCTGGCTAACTCAAACCAGTCTGCTGTCTAATCAACCTTCGAATATAAGGTCAACAAAATTGCTGTTTCAAGGAACTTAGGTTAAGCAAAAAGACTCTTCCACTCACTGACATGTTTTAAGGCATGGAACAAGAAAGCTCTTACTATCTCTCCTTTCCTTTCCTCTCTCTCTCTGCCTCTCTCTCCCTCCCTGCCGACCCTCTCTCTCTCTCTCTCTCTCTCTCTCTCTCTCTCTCTGTGTCTCTCTCTCTCTCTCTCTGTCTCTCTCTCTCTCTCTCTCTCTCCTCTCTCTCTCTCTCTCTCTCTGCTGTCCCCTCTCCCTTGTTGCCGCTCTCCCCTCTCTTTCTCCTCTGTTTTCTCTTTTAAACGCATCCTAAAGGAAACAATATTGAGAAGTTAAAAAATAATGAATTAATACATCACGAGCATATTTGCACGTGTACACACACACACACACACACACACACACACACACACACACACACACACACACACACACACACACCATTGAGCAGAGCAGTCAGAGAGAGAGAGAGAGAGAGAGAGAGAGAGAGAGAGAGAGAGAGAGACAGACAGACAGACAGACAGACAGAGAGAGAGAGAGAGAGAGAGAGAGAGAGACAGAGAGACAGAGAGACAGAGACACACATACACACTCAGACTCACACACACACACACACACATACATGCACGCATGCACGCACGCGCGTGTGCGCGCGCGCGCGCGCGCGCGCACACACACACACACACACACACAGGTGGTGGTGGGGGTGGGGGGGGGGGGGGGGGGGGGGGGGGGGGGGGGCGTTTTCACGGGGAGAGAGACAGAGACAGACGGAGACAGAGACAGAGCCTTGTGACCATCCACACAATGGAATCAGGTGTTGATAGGTCTACTACAGAAATTAAGAGATGGCGACTGCCGTGTCAACGCCCACGTGTTCAGAAAGATGAACATGGTCCTTGAATGGTCATTAGCAACTCCAGCTTCGGGCCACACTGATTGACAGCAGATGAAAGTCAGAGGTCACGACTCGATTGTTATTCCATGCTAGCCTGACATTCTGGACGCAGGTATGTAAGCGCAGAAATGTTCAAACGCGCGTCAAGAAGTGTTACTTCTTTTTCTTTCTTTTTTCAATTTTTAAAGTGAAAGTTATTGAAAAGAACGTAGAACTAGCAGAAGTGACGAACGGTTCCCAAAATACGGTTGTATGTATGTCTTATACACGCATTTGCGCACGTGGGGGTGGGAGGGGGGGAGGGGGGGGGGGGGGGGGGGGGGGGGGGGGGGGGGGGGGAGGGGGGGGGGGGAAGAAGACAAACAACTAGAACAGGACATTTGCAGGTTACACAGGATTGAAAATTAAAACAAAGAAGACACCGGGAACTATAGAACTCTCAACAAAAATCGAAGCAAACACGGCGAAAACGTATAGGAAGGGCATCACTAAGGTCAAAGGCTATACAAATAGCTGAAGCGGAAAAAGTGAGTAGTTACTTCTGTAATTAAAAACAAAAACAAAACAAAACAAACAAAAAAAACAAAAAAAAAAACCGTGTCATTATGTTAGCAAAGATATGGCTAGATTAATAAACCAGCAAGACAATATTCCAACAAGTTAGAAAGAAGTACCACCCAAGAAGTACAGATATTCTGTAAATAGCCCATATACAGAAATCGAAGTGGGGGCG
>JADBJO010002918.1:190000-207500 GCA_016801955.1 Conus betulinus | reverse complement strand
GTATATGGAGTAGTCCGCACGCAGTGACATTTTGATAAAACTGAAACTGAAACCATCCCATCTCCTGTACCACGACTGCAATCACCACCGCCATCTCTCTGTCTCTCTGTCTCTGTCTCTGTCCGTCCGTCCGTCTGTCTGTTGGTCTTTCACTGCCTGCCTGACTGTCTGTCTGACTGTCTGTCTGTCTGACTCTCTCTCTCTCTCTCTCTCTCTCTCTCTCTCTCTCTCTCTCTCTCTCTCTCTCTCTCTCTCTCTCTCTCTCTCGCAGACATCAAAGGTAAACAAGAAAATGTCTGATATGTTTCAGTCGATGGCGAAATGAGAACCCAGGAAGACCATGCAGTGAGGCAACATCGTCATTAGCTGGTACAACCAGAAAGCAGCAGGTGATTCCGATGAGTCTCCTCCACACGGGCACCGTCCAGCCCAACACACACACACGAACCAGCCACAATCCACCTGAGGCCCTCAGCAGTCTGCCACCTCGGGAGGATCAGGCAACGGAAAACATCGTTCGGAGATGCCCAGTCATTCAGGAGAGGGACAGGAGATGTGGCCGACCGCGACGTCATCGACGACCGAACTGTACGGAAGCCATCAAGATTTGTTTAAAGACGGCATCAGTCACCGCCGAGCGTTGGCTGATTGAGTTATCATTATTATTATTATTGTACTGGGTATTTATATAGCGCCTATCCTCGGTCACAGACCAAGCTCTAAGCGCTTTACAATGAACACACTACCTCACTCACTCAAACGGGCTGCCTACCCAGGTAGAGCCGGCCGAAGACCAGCCTACTGGCGCTTATTCAGTCGTTTCCCGTACAATTAAAATATCAGTCATTCATTTTCATTTATCTCATTTATTCCTCCAGTTTCTCACAAAGGATGCATGCGATGTTTATACGTGTCCTCCATTTCCACCGGTACACGATGGCATACGATAACAGTAAGTGACAACTCTGTTGACAACTCTGCAAACGTAGTTTTTAACCCTTTCATTTTACAGCGCAGAAGAAAAAGAAAAGCTGTTTTTCATGTTACACTGCCCAGTCAGTTGACACAAAAACGACAGCTATCAGTAAGTTATTGGTAATATTGCTATAGATATGATAAGATTTGAACTATCTACGGGCAAGTATGCAATTGTTTCACATTTGTGTTCGCCTTTAGATGTTTGGTGTACTCTGAAGTACGTCTGGAAAATTAAGAGCAGGGATTCCTTGTGAATGTATTTTTTTTCTGTTCTTTTTTCTTTTCTTTTTCTTTTTCTTTCTTTTTTGTTCGCAGTGTAGCGCCCGTGTCATCACTCTTTCGCCTTCGAATATGGGTTTTGTGCGATCATTGGTGCGCCCTTATCTTAAGCATAATAACTATTTTGTCAATGAAAAAAAAAAAAGACTTTTAACATGTCAGTTCACCTTTCCAGTGACACGATAACTCGCATACCATGACAAACAGGCCTACTCACAAAGAGAGCCATTTACAACAACATCACGTCCCTCTCTACTGCTTCCGCCCTATATCCACACCCTCCCCACTACCATCCCTCCCCACCCCCACCCCCTAACCTGAATACTACTTTCTGTATAATCCCAAGATCAAAGGACTCATTGTGTGGCGCCTGACAGAGAAAATACTGATTCTTTTTTTTTTTTTTTTTTAAACATGGATTATTATAAATCGTGTTCCTGCTGACTTGATTATTTTTTTTTTCCCTCGAAGAAATGTATAACACACGTCAAGAGTCTGCCCTGGTTCAAATCTACCTTAAATGATTGCATCGGGAAAAGGGTTGAGATGGGAGGGAGTCTGAAGGAGGAGGGGGGGGGGGGGGGGGGTGTCAATGGCAAGAGATTTAGTGTCTCCATAGAGAGTCTTCTGCATGACACTGAATATCCACTGGAAATTCCGGGGAAGACGAGTGACAATTGTTTCAGTCTGTGAAGAGGTCACCACGCTTGCAGTTGTTGGTTTATGGGTCCTGACCGCGTTTTTTTTTACAGTCATACAGGTATTTTCTGGTGGACAACAGCCAAGGTAATTCCCTCATCTGGAACCATTTCAGCTTTATGTCATGAAACTTACTACATTGTTTGAAAATATTAAACCATTTGAGGTCTTCAAAAACACTGATCCACTTTAAGGCTGCTGAAGGACGAACATCTGACTTCATAAGTATGAACTGGACACTCTTTCCTCCTTCTAGATTTCCAAACTTTTGTGTCTGCTATACGCTTCTTAGAATCAAACTTAATTCCAAACTTTTGTTGATATTGCACTATCGCATTTATAATACCATTGTACAACAGAAAATAGTTCTATTGAGATTTGGATAGAGATCACTGAACTCTCTAAAGGTAAGAAATCTATTATTATGTACATCGAATAATTGGTGAATAAATAGAATATTTTTTTCAAATCATTATTTAACAAATACAACATGTCTGTCCCTCAATATATGGCTGTTATAATGATTCATTCAGCCAAAAATTCTGCAGGCTTTAATGGAAGACATTTCCGGTAAAGACGCTTGTAATGTCTCAGGACATCTGTCCAAAAAGGGTTTTTACAGCATTTCAAGCAAGCATGCACATATTCTTCCCCCAGTTTTGCTAACTTTGCAAAGTTAGGAAATAAATAAAAAACAAAAGTCTGAAGACTTCCTTCATAGCTTATCCTTTTAAGCCAGGATAGTTTCAGAGAGGTAATATATGCTTGTACATCGATCATCTGCAACCCCCCATCAACATATGGTTTACAGACGACACTTTTCTTTATCTTAGCAGGTTTATTGTTCCATAAAAAAGCAAATAGAGACAACTGTAATTCTTTAACAAATTTCACTGATGGATCAGGTAAATTTATCAACAAGCAAGTAAGTTTTGACATGACAAGTGTTTTCATTATTGTTATCCTACCTAGTGGAGAAAGATCCCTCTTATTCCATCATCTACCCAATAATCTTATGATATTGTGTAATTTTCCATGATAGTTTATTTCGGTCATTCTTTTCAGGTATAAGCAAAACTGAATACCCAATATTCTAAAAAAATCCCTGGATTCCAGCAAAAGTTTTCATCACGGAGGTATCTTATGCATGAGCGTTTCATACTTCCCACCCAGACTATGTTCGTTTTCCTCATTACTAATTTTTAGACCGGACATCTGGGCAAAGAATCTAAGTAATTCTTATGGTTTCTTTGAATGATTTTTCGGACCCATCAAGACTTATACTAGTGTCGTCTGCGAACTGCGACAGGAGGACCTCCGGCCTTCTTACATTAATGCCTTTAATTTGATTATTTTGACTAATAAGAAATGACAGAACCTCTGCTCCAATTAGGTACAAGTAAGGTGAGCAGGGCTGCCGCACTCCACGTCTGACTGGAAACCACTTTGAGTATTGTCCATTTACAGACACACAGGATATATATTATTGTAAAAGGTGGAAATCCGCTTTATCATATCTGGTCCAAAATTAAAAAAAAACATGAGTGCTTTATTTAAAAAAAAAAAAACAAAACCAGGAGATACTATCGAATGCCTTTTCAAAATCTATACTGAGAAGCAAACCCAGAATACCTTCTTCTTAAGTATACTGTAGTACGTCATAAATTTTTCTAATATTTTCACCGATGTAACGCCCGCGCTCATGAAACACTTTTGATCATCATGGATTATTTTTGGCAAAATATAACTTATTCGGTTAGCTATTAAGGCCGAGGCAATTTTGTATGCAGTGTTCAATAGTGAAATTGGCCTCCAATTTTTCAAATATTGTTTTGGTTTATCGTCTTTGGTATACAAATAATCACCCTGTCTTTGTGTAACTGACATGCATTGTTTCTCAAACCCATCATTTAATGATCTGACCCAGGCATCTTTTACTAAAGTGCTAAGACCCTAGTCACCTCAAGAAAAACAGTTAATAAGCTACATATTGTGGAGGAAAAATACATTATTTGAGACTTTTTTCAGGATGTAATAAAGCACGTTTACCACCGAGTTCATGATTGAAAGTCTCTTTCGGAATCCGATCATCATACGTTGGAAAGTACAGAATTTGATCTTCTTGTTCTTGTTTTATGTTCTTGTTCTTGTTATTGTTGTTGTTGTTTTGTTGTTGTTGTTGTTGTTGTTATTGTTACTGTTGTTGTTGTTGTTGTAGTTCTTCTTCTCGCTGACAATGTCAGCCAAGCCAGGGAGAGGAATGGAGTCGTACCACCATCAAACATCGTCTGCTGCCAAACAGTTTGGTCTGTGGTGCTACTGACTCTCTGCTTCTGATATTTGACAGGAAAATGTAAGTTTGTAGCGGTTGTAACACAAGATTTGATCGACATCAGATAAGATGGTCGGTCATGTCATGAAGGCGAAGGGACACATCTTGAAGGACGGATTTCGCATGTCCTCCGCTCATGGTGACAGATCATATTTCAGGGGAGAGAAATCAACAAATTGCAGATCGATCTGGAATCGTTCGCTAGTCTTCTCCCTTTTTTTTTTTTGTGTTACTTTTCGTAATGGGCAATTTTATTTCCAGTTCAGCGGTACCGGCTGTGGGCCTGGTAGCGGCTGCAGCGGCAACAACAGCAGCAGCACTAATATCATTCGCAGTAATGGCAGGTGGCAGCAGAAGAAGAAGAAAAAGAAAAGAACTAGTGGTAGAAGTAGTAGTAACAGTTGCAGCAGCAGCAGCAGCAGCAGCAGCAGCAGCAGCAGCAGCAGCAGCAACAGCTGTAGTAGTACTAGCGCAGCAGCAGCAGCAACAGTAGTAAAAGCATGAACAACAGCGGTTGTGGTGGCGATGTTAGTAGTAGTAGGCCTAGTAGTGGTGGTGGTGTGGTGGTGATGGAGGAGGAGGAGGAGAAGGAGGAGGGGCAATAAGAACAAGAACAAGAAGAACCAGAAGAAGAAGAAGAAAGAAAGAAAGAAAGAAAGAAAGAAAGAAAGAAAAAGAAAAAAGAAAGAAAGAAAGAAAAAGAAGACCTACGTAACATGAATCTTGCAGAAACTAGTGACGATGTGTTCGAATATCATTAGTTTTAAGAATTAGAATCTTTTTCAGTTGTGAATGGAATTAAACTGGGTGTAAACTGCCTTTGAAAAATACCGTTGTACATTCTCTAAATGTTTCACTTGTAATATTCACAAAAATGCAAAGATGACTAAACGTGGAGCAGGATACACCTAATCAGAAAGTATCAAGACTGAGGTTCAAATCATCTGGTGCCTTCATCATAGACGTTCCGAACCAGAAATCCTGAGCAGAATAGCCATGCATGGCCCAACCGAAGACGATCTGGCGTGGCAATCAGAATTTCTCACTTGAAAACTCAGGTTGATGCGTTGAAATAACAGGCCGAACCTCGATCCACATTTCCGTTTAAATGTGACACGTGGACACTCGCCGACAACAGCAGATCTCTTGAGACGAAACAAAAACCCTGAACTGAGATGAAATTTACCGACAGATCTGAACATCTCTGGCAACGATCACGTGAAGAATGAAGTTCGAAACAGAGTCGAATCAGTCATTCGACCTTCGTTTGTGACACCTGCTCAACATTGATGATCAAGAGAGAGAAAGGCAAGATTGTGCTGGCAACAGGTGATCCTGGCGTGTTACATCGACAATTTTTGATGGAACGCTTTTCAAGACAAACGTCAGAATAGTCAGCATGATGACCGTGGACGTTAACTGGATGATGATGATGATGATCAGCCAGAATGGAGGGAGGGAGGAGGGGGCGGGGGTGGAAGGGTCAAGGGGATCCACACCTAACAGGGCATGTGTCAGGGGGGACGACAAAGAGGCAGATAGAAGGGATGGCAGGACAAAATCAGTCAGTGGCTTGCCGTTTTGTCAGCTCTCAGGGGTGCCGCAAAGATCACAGTATAGATAGTACTACGGCCAGGAAGTTATTAGAGGTTCGTCCTCAAGAACCGTGCAAAATTTACAATATAGACAAGACAAGGCAGGCAGGACAAGGCGAGGCATATCTTGCTGATATTGTCTTAAGGTTAAGAAGGCATTGAATAAATGCTAAACAGGTTAATGCTTTTCTTTTCACCCCCACCACCCCCCTTTGTCCCCCCTCCCCATCTCTGTCTTTTTTTCTTTTTTCTTTTCTATTCTCGACGTTCGACTCGATTCACCAAGAATTTGGCCCAGTCCAGTGTTCGGAAAGAGATTAAGGATTAAAGGGAAGTTACACCTGTGCTTGCTTTGTTTAGTCACGTTACAGGTTTTTTCCCTTTAATGAAACTTGGGCAACTGGGATAGGCCGAAAAACAATAACCCCAAGTCATAGTTTTATTTACAGTTCACACTTTTTGGTTGGTTTTGTTTTGTTTTTTTTTTTAAACCACGTGTGTCAGTCTAACATATCCATTTTTTTTTTTCGGTTTTATAATCATTTTCAAAGAACACAAGTCAGTTGTTGCATGCCCTTGTTGTTACATTATTAACAGAAACAACCTGCGTTTTTCATTGTGAGTTAGCCATACACTTAAGTCTTATGCCATAAACTATGTATCGACTGCAGTGTTGGTAGCACTATTGCAGGAGAGGATGCTTATTCATTATGAAAAAAAAAAATGATTGTGTTATTAGTACCAATAAAGTATAACTCAAACTTGACACAAATATTTGTATTTAAGTTGCACATTGGTTAATCTACAATGTCTAATCAACAATGCAACGAATGAATTGAGATTTGTGACCAAACACTGATAACTGAGTTCTACAGGACCGCTCTGTGGAAAAGACAAAAACTGTGCCAGTCACGTGACTTTGTTATTTCTACGCCATCTTGTTATTTGTCCACTTCCTGTAACCAGAAGACGACCCCTCAAAGAATATTTTTATTCAACATTTTGTTTTGGTTGACGACGTCTATGGCTTAATGTTGCAGTCACACTCTCTGCTGAATTGGTCACTTTTGTGGCAGACCAGGTGAGACCATAATTTTTAACCGTGTGGATGTAATAATGTGGACAAGTTGCGGCCAGTTACCTGTGCCTCTCTGCTTGTCATTTGTCGGTGTCGCACAAAACTGACAAAGCATGGGCCAGGTGTTGTTTTTTATCTTTACATTATTCATGATCGTTCGTATCTGGCACTGCAGATTGTTGTCGTTTGTAGCATGTGAATTCAATCATGACGAGCGTTAAATGCTTGCACGGTTCTTTTATTAGAAAACACGAACTGAATTTGCAGCCGAAAAGATTATCGCCCTTAGAACTCAAGAGAAGAAAAAAGAGAGAGAGAGAGAGAGAGAGAGAGAGTTCATACAAGTCCTTGAAAGTCCTTAAAAGTCCATGAATTTTGAGGACCCCCCTTTTCAAGAACTAAAACATTAATCAAAATTGGGTTTTAAGTACATTTTGAATACCTAGGACTAGTAGGACTAGGAGTGACTGAAAAAGTGAAAGTGCTTGAAAATGAACGCTAAGGAATTAGATAGAGCAGTTTATCTTGCATTTTGGTTAGAAAATAACAAAAATATACAAAGAATCGATAAAAAAAAAAACTTTTGTTTCGTTCTTACCTCCAGTAACTCATCCCATGCATATCATCTGCTTCAAACCAATTCAGCTAAAGTGACAGTGAATCTGAAAGTGAAACTCCCAATGTAATCATGCTTAAACTTTAGTATTGTTGGATTTTTTCTTATTACAGTTCATGTATTTTCTGTTAAGACCCCTTATTACTCTTTTAAAAGAACGTGAATTTTATATTTAGAAGTCTGTATGAACCCTGAGAAAGGTACGTTTGATAATAATATTGATTAGCTGTTTGGTCACTGTGAATGTTGTGTGGCAACTGGCATTACTAGCAACAGTACACAGATGTCAGTTATCATTGAAATTTGTGAGAAGGTATGCAAATGTAAAACATTGCTTGCCTGTTGTATAAATCAATGGCCTTGTCAACTTTGAGAGCACTTTGGTGTGGGATCCCTTGACGTGCACATACTGTGTCTGATGAGCCTTTCAACATTTGCTTCGGGCATCAGTTGATCCTTGAAAATTGAAAAATTACTGTCGCTCAAGTTGACTTTACTATCATGAAGAGTGAATATCCATAGCAGAGCAACGTTTGCTGCATGAACCTTCAAATCATTAATTTATGGGGTTTTCTATGTAGTATGTTACTTTAATTTAAAATTGAAACATTTCTTGACACATCCAAACAGAACACAAGGAGCTCTGTGTACATTTCAGCTTACACAAGTTAAGCTAAAACAAGATCGCATCTTGAGCTAAGCAGTGTGCCAGACTTACATTACAACAAATATTTGGACATTTGATACATGGCTGAATTGTAATAAACAATTTACAGGCTAAAGTACCAGGCTCACTAAGTACCATATTTTTATAAGTCTCTGTGCACTTATGCACGCACGCACGCATGCACGCACACGGACACACACATATGCACATATACACATACAGAGAAAGAGAGAGAGAGAGAGAGGGATTTAGAATTACTTTTTACTCAGAACTTTTCAGTCAATACAACACTGAAAGTACATGGAGTGACTCTTCTTTCTAATTAGCATACTTTTTTAAAATTGACTGATATCCAGATGAGCATAGCGTAGAAATCCAAAGGAGGGGGACAGCGTGCATGCTGGCCAAGGCTCGCAGCTAATCGGTAAACAGCGCCAACTTTCAACACATGCTTACACACAGTTATTATTAAAACTAAAAGTACAAAGGACAGTGTATGGAAATGAAAGATAAAGGACAGGTTTTGTCAGGTGTATTTTTATTTTTTTTTTTGACTTACAAACATTTAGAGATGAGAACAGTGGAATATGAGTCAATAGCCCACTGTCTCTTAATCATAGAAAGAAGGTTTGGAGTACATACTGTCATAAATGGATTGTCAGATAGTATGGTTTTATACATAACTTTGGGCAATATCTTAAATGGTTTGTTTAGTTTCCCTTGTTGTTTTTTTAATCCTCTGCAACCAAAACAATAACTTGGCAAAAAAAGAACAACCGTTTTAAGCTATGGCAGGGAAGTAGTTAACCTTAAAAAAAGAAAAAGAAAAAAAAAGCATAACAGCCCTACTTCTGTTGGCCAGATTACCGGAAGCAAACTTTTTTTTCTATTGTCTAAAGATTAAATGTAAAAAAAAAGGTTTTTTTTTTTATATTAAAAGTTAACTCTTTTCACACACGCTCTCTCTTTGCATGCATGCACTGCCTATGGTTTTAAATATTTTGTGAAGCAGAAGTGGAACAGAGGATTGACATGTTCATGACAAGATGAATAATGTAGCTGTGGCAGTGTATTCCATCTGTCGAATGTCAGCGTGCAACTTAGACAGGAGTCTCTGTGTGGTTTGAAAGGGTTTTAAAGTAATTCAGAATAGTGTTCATGGACAATGATTGAAAATCTGTGGTTGCTGTTGCTGGAAGTGGCTAGTGGCTGAAGATAGTTGCATTGCCAGCTTTCTCATTTCCAGAATTGAATGAACTCTTGAGTCTAAGCCTAGAGATCATGACATAATGTAGTTTACCTGAGCTCTCAAAACCTGTGTTTATGTCAGTCAGTGGCCAGCATCAAGACCGAGTCAAGCAAAAGTATATAAAAATATGTGTATGAATGTTCTGTGACATTGACATATAACAGTTGAACACAGACATTTCACCACTGAAAATGAAAGGACCCAAGGAAGATGATTTAATCGCCATTCTAAATTTGACTGTGAAAAATACAGAGCTGTCTCTGGAAATTGCAATGGATTTGGGAAAACACATTTTGCTGTTTTTCTTGTTCTTTTTAGCACTTTAATCCTCATTTGGTTCTTCATACTACTCAGCACTTGATATGAGCCAGATTGGGCCAGAAATCCTGAAAATAAATCATAGAACTTGAAGATTTACTGAAGTCATATCAGTGCCTTTCTACTTAATGAATTATACCAGTACTCTTGCTACTCTTTTTCTATGGTAAAAAATTGTTGAGGTTTGCGAGGTTTTTGCTTACGTGGCAAGTTCTAATCTCATTAGTCATTAGCAAGCCACATTCTGTCTACAGAAATAATGTCTTGATGTGACACCTTGCTCTCTCTCTCTCTCTAATCTCATTAGTCTCTCTCTCTCTCTCTCTCTCTCTCTCTCTCTCTGTAGTGTGATGCATCCACTGGGACACCTTGACCTGCTCTTGCATGATGGATGGAATTTGATCTGTGTGCAATTTTTTTTTTTTTTTTTTTTTTTTGTAAATTCATGTGCTCACTTAGACCAGTATTCAAAGTCTTATTAAAAGAGTTTTTAGGGGTTAGGTTGATGTGATGCATCTATAAACATATTTGTTGACAAACATTTTGTTGTATTTTTCTACTGTCAGTCTGAATTCTTAAAAAAAAACATATTATGTGATTTCATTGCTTGTATCAAATTGATGCACAAACCCACTGTATGGCGAGCCCTGAGTGGTGAAATAATGAATAAATTTTTCTTTACACACAGGAAATTAAGTTTTTTACTTGTGTTGCTTAAACATTAGTGATTTTGAAGGAAATCGTAAGAAATTTTCATGATTGTTCTGTGTAACTCTTACTTGCAGGTGTGCTACATGAATAAGTACAGCAAACAGCATTAGCTTGGAATATGTGCATGTAATTTTTTCGCCAGTGAAGTGAAAGTTACTGTCCTTGTTTAGTATTTGTTGTTCATTGTACTATGTACTATCAGTCTGTTCATCTTTACTGAAACAAATTTCAGGGGCCTGATGTAAAATCAGTATGTTTTTCTTATCGTTGATTATGTTTTCTGCTTAAGTTCAGATCCTTACATAATTTCTTGTACGTTTTATTTCAGAATTTTGTGCATGGTTTACTGCAATTGTATAGAATGAGAGGATGAATTTATTGGTGGTTTACTGTATTTTACAATTGCCCAGTGTTTTCTTGAATTCTGAAGAAATCGCCTGCCTCGGAAAAGAAAAAAAAATCTATGCTTTGTTACTTTCTTACGATTTTGAAATATGTTTGGTGAAGTTTGCTAGATGGTTCATTTATGAGCTAAAAGTGAAATTTTGAAAGTAATCAGTTGGCCTCATCTTTCTTGCATTATTTCTCCAACAGACTTCTTTGTCTGTCTCCCCCCCTTACCCTGTAACCTAACTATTTTTCTCTCTTACTCTCTCACGGTCTCTCTCTTCTCCTCCATCTCCTCCCCCCCCCCCCCCCCCCCCCCCCCCCCCCCCCCCCTCACTTTTCTCCTCCCCCCTTCCAATGAGGTGTAAAATGGAATGGAGGGAGGTGGTGGAAGGTGATGGTGGTGATGATGATAGTTGGATTGCGAGGACGATGGGAGAGGGAGGGGGAAGGCATGTAATAGGAAAGTGGAGTCAGTACTGTGCTTGACTTCTGGTCAGCGTGTGATGATGAGCATCAGTGAGCAAATGAATGAGCAGCATCTAAGGAATCGTTCATGTTGACAAGCCCATCCCCCCCCCCCCCCTCCCGTCCCCCTGTTCCATTCCTCCCCAGTGTGCTCAGCCACCACCACCATCCCCCTCCTCCGCCTCCATTCACACCGTCCTCCTTTTCCTCTGGCCACCCAGCTCCCCTTCCTCCCCCCTCCCTGTCCCCCTTCCCGGCGCCTTTCTCCCTTCTGTCTGTGGGACACAGTCAGTTCACTCGGGCGGCCTGTTTTCCTTTCGCTGTGGTGCACAATTGGCCAGCTGGCTGACTTGCTATGGGCTCAGCTAGGTGTGCAGCCAGCCGGTGACCAACGCGGCAGCAAAACGAGGTACCCGAGCGGTCAGTGGCAAAGGAGGGGACAGCCACGTCCGGCTTCATTTCCTACCCGCCCACCTTTACCTCCTTACCGTACCACCCTGTCTGTCGCTCTTTTAGAGCCCACTTCCTTCAGAACAGTCCCTTACAGTCAAGCAGCTCGCAGTTTACTGTGCCTCTCTTTGAGGAGGCGGCTGTGGATGGACTCTGGTGTCTTGCACGCCCCTTCCCGACCCCCTTGTTCTTCAGTCTGTCAGTAGTTCTCCCTCCCCGTTCATTCTGTCTGTTTTGTTTTGGTTTGCTTTCTGCGGCAGACTGGCATTATCTGACAGTACAGTCCATATCCCCCACCCCCCATCCTCTCACCCCCTCGCCATGAAGTGTTTAGAAGTTTTTCGCTTAACACTTCACATGAACAGGCCTTCGGCAAATGATTGCCCAGAAGAAAAATCTTATTGAATGTCACTGAAAATAGTGAAAGTGCGATTACATTGGTAGACAGTTTCATAAAGATTTTGGATGATCATAGTAAGTGTACATTTTGAATGATACATTTCAAGTACTTAGTGTGCTTACACGCTTGTTATTGTATAACTTTTTGTGGAAATCATTTTTTTTCATGTCTGTGCATCTTTGAAAGTTGGAAATATGGCCTTGAATTTATCTAGTATCCATTTGACTTGGCCTTTGTCTATCTTTTTTCTATCCGTCTCTTCCTCAGTCCTTCAGTGTTGTTCCCTGGTAAGAAGAGACACACCAGCAGTTCATCATTACTGTGGAGCTTGTATAATAAAAGTGGTTGTACCAAAAAGTCTTAAATGAAATTATTGTTATTTGTTTATGATGAAGAAGAAGAAGAAGATGATGATGATGGTAGTGACGATGACGATGATTTATTCTTTTTTGGCTGATCAGAGGTCTTTTTTCCTAGTTTCTTGCTCTGGTAGTATTTAAAGAAAGCTGATCACAACTTACATTGAACAGATTTCATCTTGGTCTCTTCGACGCATTAGTTTTGGGATTAGATTCACGTAGGTTTGCATTGTAATTCTGTCTTCAGTTTATTGACACTGAATTAAACAGGGTCCTGTCAGTTGGTCCTGAAAATGATTTTTTTTAATGTAAATTTGAGTGCAAACACTAATATAAAGACACTGTAAGGAATGGCAGTTGAAATACATAAAGGTATGCAGAGTGTATTATTGTTGAAGAAAAAAGACAGGTGCAAAGCCTTGAGCGTAGCAGTTTAAAGAGTTCTTAGAGAGTGAAAAGTACTGTAATGCTCTGGCAAAATATGCCAAATGTAAACAAAATACAAGAAAACAAAAAAACAAAAAACATGCCAAGTTACAGTTATATTAGTCATATCATTGGAAAAAACTCCTTTGTTAGTTACTGAAGTTCCTTTGTTAGTTACTGAAGTTGTTGAAGAATGTGATTGTCAAGACTTAACCAAAAGTTACCTTGTTCTTAGTAACACTTGACCCCTTCTTTCCGTAAGTCAACTTCCTCTCCTGCCCCCTTCCCCTTTTCCTTTGTCCCCCTCTCTTGATGTCCTCGGTCCCATCTCCCCACCCCCCCACCCCACTCCTTGAGCGCACGCTTCTCCGTTCTCCACTCCCAGCCAAGTGTCCCTGCAAGATCAAGACAATATTTGTAAACGGCTCTGATTGCCAGAGAATGTCGATCGCATATATGAGGCAGCGCGGCGCACTGGAGAGGCGAGGAGTGGCCTTCAACGGCTGACGATGGTCATCTGGAAAGAAGAAGGGGAGTGGAAGAAAGGGGTGGGGTGAGATGGTCGTTTTGCGTGCTCTACTGGTGTCAGCCTCTCTTAACCTGCACCCCCTTCTCGTTATCTCGCCCTCTCTCTCACCTGGTCAAGAGGGCTAAAGCTGGGAACGAGTGCCGATGCCCTTTGATGTATGCGCTGTGGACAGGGAAGGAGGGAGGAGAGGGGGTGGGGGGGGCGCAGGTGGGGTGGGGGTTGGGGGTAGGTGGCTTTTTGTGGCCTTGTGTTGCTGGACTGCTACAGTTGAACTGTGGGCAGCTGTGGAGGTTGGATCTCTCGTGCCTTTTTTTTTTTTTGCGGCTGTGAGACGGTCATTGTATTTTATTGGAGGCTACTACATACACAGTGTTGGTTGTCCACTGATGTGTTACGTCAACTGCCCAGGCGTACAGAGGGCGGTTAAGGGAGCGTTGCATGTGACGTTGATGTAGCCGGGAGATCGAAGGCTGTGTTGACAGGGAGAAAATGGTTACACACTAACCCTGTAACAGTCGATGGTCAGCCTGTGTTTGGACGGAAGGTGGGCAGTCACACGATGCAGTGGTCGATTTGAGGCAGTGGCGGTGTGGTGGTCTTTCCTGGTTCCATTCTTTGTTTTGTTGTGGCTAGTTTTGTCGTGTAAATTCATTTCCCACTTTGTCTGTGTGTGTGTGTGTGTGTGTGTGTGTGTGTGTGTGTGTGTGGTGTAGTGATAGATGGGAGAGAGAGAGAGAGAGAGAGAGAGAGAGAGAGAGAGAGAGAGAGAGAGAGAGAGACAGACAGACAGAGACAGACAGACAGACAGACAGACGAAAGAATCCATCAGATGTTGAGTTGTTTTCATCCGTAGGGAACCTAATCTTTTTTGACAGGAAAAAGAGAGAAAAGAATTGGGGGAAAGTTAAAAAAAAAAAAAAAAAAAAAAAAAAAAAGCCTCCATGTTTAGGACACATTTTTCTGGGATCGTTGGTTGATGTCCCAGCACGAAAGAGTCTTGACAGTAACTGACAGACCTCTGGGGGAGGGGGGGGGGGGGGGGGGGGGGGGGGGGGGTGTGTTGATCAGACAGGCTCGTCTGATAGCCCAGAGATCAGAGTGTTTTCGCTGTCAATCCATGGGCAGAGTTGGAACACAGGCAGTGGCTGGTGAGTGAAGGGTGATTGTCTCCTTGCTTCAGGTCAGTGGTGTAAATGCCTGCAGTCCTGCGGTGTTTGAACGCCCTTCACGTGTATTGAATCAGATGCGTGCAGGAGACCAAAAACGCAGTTCCCATAGTCTGGGTTTTTACTTTTGATTCTGAATTCCTCTCATGGCAAAAAACGGTTGGATTTAAAATGATTGTTAAACGTTTTTGTCGTTGATTTTTTTTTTTTTTTTTTTTTTTTTTTTTAAGAAAACAGACTGACAGACAAACTCGACCACTGTAAAAACTCGCCAACTTCTTCGAAGTGACTTTCATCGCTTGTTTCATGGCTTCTACATTTTAGTTTAAGAATGTTTGGGTGTCACAGAAGTGACAGGTTCGGACTGTTGTATGCATGCGTGCGCGCGCGCGCGCGCGCGCGTGTATGTATGTGTTTGTGTGTGTGTGTGCGCGCGCGCGCGCCCGCACACGTCAATTTTGAATGCTGCTACATTTTCCCTTTGCATACCCCCACCCACATCTCCTCGACGTCTGTAGGTTACCATCAAAGACACCGTCAACGTCTGTGGCTTGAGAGACTTTGGCTCGGGGGTACCACAGGAAGCCGGACAAACGGTTTCTGCTGTTGTGTGGGAAAGCCGGACAAGTGCCATGTGTGTGTGTGTGTGTGGATCTACTGGTCAGTCCTAGGATCAGCTACAACGGGGGAAGACTGGACTCACAGTCATGGGCACGTCAGACATTGCGGAGGAGTTGAGTAGTACGTTGGCTGAGGGTGTGTAGTACTGGGTAGTTGCTCGTTGGGAGGAGTGAGCCAGCGCAACATCCCCTGGTCGTTTGGTCGTCGTGTGAGGCTTTCCGTTGAGTGACCTGTGGAGTGGCAGTGACGTAGATTCACCCATACTGCAGAACAAGTTCACCAGGATGGAGCGACTTGCGTAGACGGAGTGACGTAGATTCGTACATACTGCAGTACAAGTCACCATTTTACCTGTCGACGGTGTTTGCAGTCTTCAGATCTTGAAATATCTTTCCCGTTACCCAAAAGTTAATACATGGCGGAGGCAGCAGCTGGCGCTATGAAGAAACTGTGGGAGCGCGGGTGACAGGTAAAGAAGTGGTGCCATGTTTAAATAGATAAGAATGCGTGGTGGTTTATATGTTTATTTTGTGATGGTTTTATTTTCTAAACTGTACTGTTGTTGTTGTTGTTGTTGTTGTTCATTGCCACGGGTAGTATCATTTTTTCTTAAGGGAGTTTTATTCATAAGCCCGTTCAAGAGTGATCAGACTACAGCATTAAGTAGTCTCAAGGTCGTCAGCAGCGGGAAGCAGCTGGCGGTGCATGCAGTCAGGCGCAGGGTATTTCCCCCAGCCTTTCGCGGTCTGCCGTAATCATGTGCAGACCTTCTGTCTCAAGTCATTTCGTGTGTGTACGTACCACTGACGTATGTACACGTCAGACATGTACACGCACACCGTTGCTCACACAGCTACGTCTGAGATCCATGGATCCATGTAGTGTCTGTGTTCGATGGGTAGTAGCGTGTGTGTGTGTGTGTGTGTGTGTGTGTGTGTGTGTGTGTTAAGAGAGGGAGGAGAGAAGACAGAAAGAGAGAGGGAGAGAGAGAGAGGGAGAGAGAGAGAGAGAGAGAGAGAGAGAGAGAGAGAGGGGGGGGAGAGACTTGTGTGTACCCCACACACACACAGCATATATTTTATAGAGAGAGGAAACACATAACATGTTCCTGGGTTCTTGGTGGGGGAGAAAAACTTCGCAAGAAATCAATGTTGCCCGCTAAAAATGCGGCGATAAATGCTTGGACAGCAGCGACGACCCAGTTGTTTCTCACAGGTGTTTGTGGTGTTTTTAGCACTCGTATCAAAGGTCAAGCAGATACAAATACAGGATACGACGTATGGGGACGAAGGTGGAAGCCATGTGTTCTGTCTGTCATTGTGTGCGTGCATGTTAACTGTGACGTCAGTTGTGAATTTTTCCGATGTATATATGCTCTGTGTGTGTGTGGGTACACATAAGTCTCTCCCCCTCTCTCCCTCTCTCTCTTTCTCTCTCTAAAAATATATGCTCTGTGTGTGTGTGGGTACACATAAGTCTCTCCCCCTCTCTCTCTCTCTCCTCTCTCTCTCTCTCTCTCTCTCTCTTTCTGTCTTCTCTCTCCCTCTCTTAACACAGACACACACGCACACACACGCACACACACACACACACACACACACACACACACACACACACACACACACACACACACACACACACACACATGCTCCTCTGTGCTCTCTCTCTCTTCCGTTTCGCTCTCCCCACCTTCCCTCCCTCCCTCCCCCCCCCCCCCCCCCCCCCCCCCCACACACACACACACACACAGTTGGTTGGTAAACCCTGGTTTATGTTTAACGCACCTGACAGAAATGGCCATGCTGGGTGTGTGAAGGTGAGAAACCTGTCGAACATACACTAGCACGGGAGGCGAATAATGCCAGCTTTCATGATTGGCACCCCCCGGAGAAGAGGGGAGCAGATGGTGAGGATTGAACTCGTAACGCCTCAGACTTATGGGACGTTTAAGCTCGCCGTTCACATCAGGAGAGAAGGGGGGGGGGGGGGGGGGGGGATGTTTAGATTGAGGGGGAGAGAGAAGAAATAGAACTTGAGAGAGAGAGAGAGAGAGAGAGAGAGAGAGAGAGAGAGAGAGAGAGAGAGAGAGAGAGAGAGAGAGAGAGCAGGTTGTCGGAGAAAGAGGGAGGGACGGAGAGAGTGTTGGGCTGGGGGGTTTGAGAGAGAGAAAGT
>JADBJO010002918.1:175000-185000 GCA_016801955.1 Conus betulinus | reverse complement strand
ACTAGATGCAGTGTGGCGAAAATGAAATAGAACAATGAGGCATTGATTTTGTAGGAAACGACAGTCGTATGTACGCCCGCGCACGCGCGCATAGGGCGTGGGAACGGTTTGAGTATGTTGGGTGGAGGGGGGGGTGGTGGTGGTAGATACGTTGGTGGTGGGGAGAGGGGAAGGAAGGGATTAGGAGTAAGGACTTGACGCTATAACTAGTGTCAAAAAGTACTGCTGAACACGAGGAGTTACTGTACACCGTCTGGAAGGAGATGGTGGGAGGGATGATGTGAGTAGGAAAGTGAACTGTCAGGAAGGAGACTGAGAGACCAAGAGATAACAGAGATACAGACGGGAGAGAGAACGGAAGAACATTAATAAAAATAAAGTAGGTGTGTGTATGTAGAGAGAGAGAGAGAGAGAGAGAGAGAGAGAGAGAGAGAGAGAGAGAAGAGGATGGATGGGGGGAGATAGGGATGAAAGAAGTGTTTGGAGTGCGACAAAACTAGGATTAGAAAAAAAAAAAAAAAAATGGAAAAAAAAAAAAAAAAGAGCGAGTGAAAGAAAACTAGCGAAAACTAAACAACAGATGCACCTGTTTAAGTAACTGCACAGACAGGCTGGAAACAGACAGAAAGACGAACATGGAAACTGGCAGTCACCCTTGCGAGTATTCACACGCATAAAAACAGGCAGACGCTAATGCAGACATAAACAAACAAACCCTCACTCTGCGTACACACACTAGTGGGCTCACAAGAAGTAGAGCGGCTCACAGACCTTTAAAGTTGAGAGATGTTTCTCACTTAGTCGTGTAAGTGCCCAGGGAAGTTGAATTAGTGTGTTCACTCGGTTCCCTGATGTTGAAATTAGGCTCGGTCTGTGAAGGTGACTAAGGTTCGTGTTGACTTCTCATTAAGCTAAGAATAAGATCCTCCCTCACTTCTATGTTAATTACACCTCTCTCAGCCCCATGAAGTTGAGCTAAGATGGTTCAGTGACTTCTTATGAAGCTGAGATGTTCACTCATCTCTGTGAACGCATCAAGTTGAATTGATATGTTATCTCACTCAGGACTGTGAAGCTGAGCTAAGGCGTTCTCTCACTGTGTGAAACTGAGCCAGAATGCTTGCTCGCTCACTGCTATGATATTGAACCAACATGCCCGTGCAAGACTTGAAGTAGAGTTAATATCGGCTCACTCAAGAAGGTGAGCGAAGATGCACTGCCTCTCAGGACGACGAAGTTAAGCAGAACTGCTTGCTTGTTATTCCGATGAAGTTGACCAGATACCCTCGTTCATTTGGGAACCTCGCACACAGGCATGAAAATTATGAGTCGGAAGCACGCTGATGGAGATTTTTGATGTGTTGCCGAGTGCGAGATAGCAGATATCCACGTCTTTGCTGTGGCTTATGATACACTGTACCAGCTTTTCCTTTATGATGGCGATTTTGAACTGCTCATCGTACTCGGGCGTCGTGGTGTGAGGTTGCTGAGCTGTTGAACCCCGATTCCACTAACCGGAAGTGAGCTCAAAGAGAAAAGTGCACAGGAGATGAAGGTGGACTTGAACAAAAAGAAGCATGTTATGAATAGAATTGTACAGAAGCGCTAGAAACTGTGCGATTACACTTAGCAATGGCAGACACAAGTCTAATTTTCAGTGTTGGACGCTGTGGGCAAGTCTTTCTAAATAGGGAATGCGCGTGACCAAGAAACCGGAAAACTTGCCTTTTTGCCAGTGCACGATGCACGCAGCAAGCAACAAGTACGTCGTGGTTCTTGAAATATGTTGCTGGCATCAGTCCTCATTTCTGATGCTGATGTCCCCGTCTGTGATGGCGCTGAAGACTATAAACCCCAGCCGTAATACTTCTTCACTCCTTTGAAGCGAAGACGCTTATTCACCGAGCCACGATGCTGAGCTGTAATGCTCATTTGTTTTTTGAAGCTAAGCTGAGAATTCAACATGGTAACTCACTTCGATGAATTTCTCACACACAAAGGACGTTGAGATGAGCAAGTACGCACTCGTTCAAACCAGATTAAGATGCCGACAGTAGTCTCCCCACACAGCACCTACTTTAAATGGAGACTGGTAAGGAAATGGAGAGTAAGGGGAGGGAACCAACATGAATAGGTGGCAGCGTGCAGGTTTGAAAAGAAGAAAGAAAAAGAGGAAGAAAGAAAAGAGTGTTTAAAAAAAGAAAGAAAGAAAGAAAAAAGAACCGGCAGAGTTGATGTCTGGCCTTGGTGTTGGATTGATTATTATGCGGTGTCTTCTCTATCGAGTGCTTTCGGGTGTTTTTTTTTTTTTTTTTTTTTTTCTCGTTTTAGTTTGGCCTGACCTTTTTATGGTGGTTCGTTTGTTCCACGTCTGTCTGTATTTACAATAGTCTGCCTCTGTAGCTTTGTCTCCGGCTCTGTCACCTTCAGAACAGTCTCCGGGTTAGGATGTCTACATGGTCACAATGTCTCCCCCCCCCCCCCCCCCCCCCCCCCCTCCATAGGATGTCTACATGGTCTCATTCTCTCTCCCGCCCAAACACCTGAACTCCCACCCCATCTCTGTCGTCTATTTCTTTCATGTAATTTTTTTTTAACCAGTCACGCAAATTGCTTTGTTTACCTGGTTTAGAAAAATAGCTTTTAAACGAGCAGTAAGAGTAGAAAGGGTGCAGGCAGGTCACTAATTGCAGGGTTTGTTTTGATGCTCGAGGCTGGATTTTTTGTGAAGTCTTGTCCGTTCTTACTCGCTCACAGTGGAAATGCACACTATTCCTTGTTGGTGTGAACTAGCTCTCTCTCTCTCTCTCTCTCTCTCTCTCTCTCTCTCTCACCCTCACTCTTCTCTCCCTCTTGGACATGCACACACACACACACACACACACACACACACACACACACACACACACACACACACACACATATATATATATATATATATATATAAAGACAGAGAGAGAGAGAGGGAGAGAGATTGATTCTCAGTGATTTAAATAAGCGAAATGGTACACGTGTACATACACAGAAAACACAATGACTGAAACCAGTTTACTGTCAGGTTTACCTGGGGCTGATGTTACTTGGGGGGGGGGGGGGGGGGGGGGGGGGGGGGGGGGGGGGGGCATAATTTCTCAAGTTGATCGGGAAAAAAAAAAAGAAGAAGACTACCACAAAACTCATTACAGTCGTTGGGGAATCTTCCGCTTCCTTCCTCCGTCTCTCTTCCCCCTGTCGCTCTGTAGTCCCTCCTCCCTCCTCCAGCACGCGCATGCGCGCGCGCACACGCACGCACTCATACAAATGCACACGCGTGCGTGCGTGTCATGCACACACCACACACACAGAGTTGCTCATTATTTACTTCTCTTCCCCACCTTCCCTCCGTATACTCTCATTTTTGTTGCTGAGCTGAATTGGTGCTTTGTGTTTGGCAGCTGATCCGAAGAAAGCAAACAGTAGAAAGTGACATAGCGTGTCTGTTAATGCAGGATGTATGTCGCTGCGTCGGCGTGGAACGGAGGGAGGGGAAAAAACAAAAACAAACAAAAAACAAAAAAATACTCTCCGCTTTCACCATCACCACCACCACGTCCACCCACCACCACACACCATCGCAGCCTAGACCTTCCACTCGCATCAGAAGTGGCTTAGTTTGTACATGGTTACAGTCTCGCGACCTATGGTAAGCCGACAGCATCAAAAGACGGATGGTTGTATATTTATTGATGTTTTTTTAAAAATTAAAAAAATTTTTTTTTTTACATGCCATAGCAAAATATCTCAGTTTATTGTTTAGTTTATATATTTGGTTGATGTATTATTTTTTTCCCAGCTGAATCAACCGTACAAGTCATTAGTGCTTGTGCACATTTGCTGTTTAATTCCAAAAGCGATAAACAGCTGAACTTTTTTTTTCCGTTTTGAATGTGTTTCCCGTTGTTTCCGTTTTGAATCAATTTGCAGAACGTGGAAACTGTAAGAAGGACTGTATTCAGGCGAAAACAAGAAAAGAACTACAAAGTAAAGGGACATCAGGTGGGAAACTGTAAGAACGACTGTATTCAGGCGAAAAGAAGAAAAGAACTACAAAGTAATGGGACATCAGGTGGGAAACTGTAAGAACGACTGTATTCAGGCGAAAACAAGAAAAAAGAACTACAAAGTAATGGCTCAGAAGTGTAAACATCAGGTGGGAAACTGTAAGAACGACTGTATTCAGGCGAAAAAAAAAAAAAAAAAAAAAAACTACAATGTAATGGGACAGAAGTGCAGTAGTAAACATCAGGTTGGAAGCTGTAAGAACGACTGTATTCAGGCGAAAACAAGAAAAGAACTGCAAAGTAATGGCACAGAAGTTGTTGTAAACATCGGGTTGTTTAGAACATTCCAGTTAACATAAAAGAATTTAGAATAAAAGATAAAATAACAAATAAACTCGCGGGGTTGTAAACATGAGATTGCTTCTTTTCTGATTAACATCAGAACATCAGGTACAAAGATCAACCCAACTAAACATTAGATCACTTTTGGGGGGGTTGACAGCAGAGCTTTTGGATCAAAGAACAATCCGGCACAAGTGGTAAATGTAATACTGCGTTTTTTCTATTAAAACATTGGAGATTATTGAACAAAGTGAGCACCGAGGAAAATACAAAGAACGACCTAGCGCAAGTTGTTAACATCAGATTGCTCGTACCTTGATAACAGTATAACTTTCAGAAGAGAGCGAACTCCGACCATAGTTGTATATGATTATTAGAATATTTATATAAGTTATTTCTAGATTTGAATCTCGTAGAACAATTACCCAAAGGTGACAAAAAGAAACGAGTACGACCAGACAGAAGTGGTAAAGTCAAAACGAGTAGACGAAGGACAAAAGCCAGCAACAACCATGTAACCATCAGTACTATGCAGAAATAGACTGCTGTGCTAAGGTGCGAAATGGCCTCCTCTTTCAGAATTAATACAATAAGGGAGAAAAGCTTTGGGAACGTTTAGGAGAAAAAAGAAGCAGCCTTTTCAAGGTCTTAACAGTGGATTCAGAGAACAGCTAAGAGCACTGTAAATTTGATTTAAAGAATGATTTGACACTAAACGGCCGTTGAAGAGTTCAAATGGTGCTTTTGCAAGGGATACCCCTATAAAACAAAGCAAAACAAAACGAAACACCAGCCTTCTTTGAGAAATGGATTATTCTTTTTTAAGGAAAACGTCAACATTTTCATCTCTTTTAATTTCTTTTTTTACTCATATATATTTATTTAATGATTTTTGTACCGGAGGTCGAAAGCCAAGCGTCGGCAATTACGTAATTTTTTTTTTTTTTTTTTTTTTTTTTGTACCGGAAGTCGATAGCCAAGCTTCGCCAATTTCGTATCGGATTAAAAAAAATCGTTGAAACTGAAACTTTTCGTGCAAGTGAATACAGAATGGTTAAGGGTTTGGAAAAAGTGCGAGTGAAAAACTTGTGCTAAACCAGTCTTTTGATACAAAGTAGTTCATGTAGATGTGCAGCCAAAGGGTGGTCAAAAAAGTTCTCTGCTGGGGGCATTGCACTCTCAGTCGGCTGCACTTTTTGTGCTACTTAACGCTCACGTGAATGTTAGTCTTTTGGAAGATAGCAGCCATTGTCAGAGAGAGAGAGAGAGAGAGAGAGGGGGGGGGGAGAGAGAGAGAGAGAGAGAGCTTCTCCCTCTCCATTCACCTATCCCGCACAGCGCATCCTACGTAACGTGTCCCCCCCCCCCCCCCCCCCCCCTCCCCTCTCCGTTCTCCTTCCCTGTTCTCATTCCCTGTGTTCAGTGTGTGTGTGTGTGTGTGTGTGTGTGTGTGTGTGTGAACGCCCCAGTCTGATGATCTCTTACTTGAATCTCTAACTTGAACTCTCTCTTTACTAATATTATAATCTCTCTCTCTCTCTCTCTCTCTCTCTCTCCCCCCCCCCCCCCCCCCCCCCCACACACACACACACACACACAACAAACACACCCTTGGCCTTATCTTCTCTTCCTCTGTCTTTCCAGCTTCTCAGACTCGTGTCTCTTTCCTCGTGCATTCACATCCTCCTCCCTCACACTACCCCCATATCTTCCCCCTCCCTTCCTCCATATACTTTATTCACGTGCAAACACGAAGCGCCCCCCCCCCCCCCCCTCACACACACACACACACACACACACACACACACACACACACACACACACACACACTCCTCTCCAGGCCAGTTTTTAGCACCCTCACCCCTATTCCTTTTCACACACACACACACACACACACACACACACACACACACACACACACACACACGCCGTTTGCCACATGATTCGTACCTCTTTGTAACCACCTCATCACACTGTACGCTTCAGTGTACAAGTATTGCCAAGTCTGTTTTCGTCTTTTTGTGACCGACTTTCCTTCGGTTGTACAATAGCCGCAGTTCGGGCTGAGGCACTGCAGCCATATTTCAGCAAAAGATTGACTGACTGAATTTAGGAATTTTCCTGAAAGGTCAATTCTATATTGTCTGAATTTAGGAATTTTCCTGAAAGGTCAATTCTGTAGAGTTACTTGTAACAGAAGATACAAAAGAAAATTTCCAACATCTTTCCACAATGGCGGTGCTCATGAAAGCACCCACATTTCATAGTTTGCACACACTATCGAATCATCTTCTAAAAAAAAACTATACGATTTCACGAGTGCACGTGCATGGAAGCGTGCCGGCGTGCGCGCGCGCACACACACACACACACACACACACACACTCTCTCTCTCTCTTTCTCTCTCTTCTCTCTCTCTCTCTCTCTCACAGATACACACACATACACATACGCTCACACATATGCACGCATGCGCGTGCACACACGTATTCGTGCACACTTTCTCGCTTGCACACACACGTGCAAAGTAGAACAGTGTCTAACCTTTGTATTGATTCTGTATATCTGCTTATTGAGCAGTTCTCTCTCTCTCTCTCTCTCTCTCTCTCTCTCTCTCTCTCTCTCTCTCTCTCTCTCTCTCTCTCTCTCTCTCGTTTTCCTGTGTTTTTGTCTGCCTGTCTGTCTGTCTCTTTCATACAAATATGAATTAATGGTATAGTAACATACTTGAAAACTGCATTCGTCGCAACGTATGACCTGAATGCTGGATTGGGATTGGTGAGCACGTACGGCCATACATTTACTAGTCTTCTCTGTCTGTCTGTCTGTCTGTCTGTCTGTCTGTCTCTCTCTCTCTCTCTCTCTCTCTCTCTCTCTCTCTCTCTCTCTCTCTCTCTCTCTCTCTCTCTCTCTCTCATACATGTCAATACCAGCAGACGCACAGTTGGCCAACCTTTGTGAGATCGATGTGAAACAGTCTGGATCACCGTTACCACCATTATGTCTACCACGCGGGCTGCTGCACCCGCCCATAAGCTTCAAACCAATAAAGGATTGTTAATGGTTAAAGAAAAAAAAAATAATAAAACGATAACGGCATTACCAATACCGTGCTACTCTTATGTCTTGTCTCAGTTGACGTCAGACGTTTCCAATTGCTGAAAGTGGGCTGTTGGTGGTTGTGAAAAGATGATATCGGAGAAGGGGTGGGAGGATAGGAGAGGGGGGGGGGGGGGGGGGGGGGGGGGGGGGGGGGTCCGAGTTGTCGAGTGTGACTGGGCTTTCTGTAAAGCGCCTTGTTCTATTAGTTCCGTGCCGTACGTCAAACACAATGATGCCAATAATTCTTGACGTTTACTTTGGAGGGTTGCAAGATCATGGCAACGAGGATATGAAGGCTCACTGCTGCTCCCCACCCACTCGCAGTTTAGTTTCAAACCATTAAAGGACTGTAATCATATTTGAAAACAACACACACCGACAAACAATGATAACAGCATTACCCGTACCATGTTACTCTAGCATCTTGTCGTAATTGACGTCAGGCTTTCCTCACCAGTTTTGTCATTTTTTAAGTATTATTATTATTATCATTATTGATATTATTGTTAGTTTTATTATTATTAACATAATCATCATTATTATTATTGTCATTATCATTATTATTATTATTATCATTATATTTATTGTTACTTCTGCTACTATTATTATTATTAGTTTATTTTTATTTTTTTGGAGGGGAACCCAGAGAGAGACTGTGCCTCCAGAAACGTACGCTCTCCTAGAATCCATGCTTACAGGGCTTCAAACAGTGATGTTGACTATCATGTCGTTAATGTAGGGGAGTTGCAGGATACTAGAATCGCGTGCATGAAGACTCGGGAGAAGATCCCTCGCCCCCTACCCCCACCCCCACTTCCCGCCTCTTCCCACCTCTGATTCTGTCAAGAATTGAAAAGACACGTACAGTTCAGTAGGCTATCCGAGATGAGCGGCTGAGAAATTGCTGATAGAGAGATGTTGAGATGTCCGGATTTGGCTTGGAAGAAAGGCTGCACAGTCTTGCTGTTGTAGTGTGTTAGTCCGGCCGCTTCCTCTGCCCGCCTCCCTCCCCAGTTTTCCTCATTGGAATGAAATAGTAAGAAAATGATGCGCTGGCGTTATGATTTGTTTGTTTGCTTCAGGTGAACGAAGGAAAGTAAATGATGTATTTAGATCTGTGTCCGTCAGAGTCTGCTGTCTGCCTGCCAGCTTGCCTACCTGCCTTTTTCTCTCTCTCACTCTGTCCGCCTGTCTGTCTCTCCGCCTGTTTGTGTGACTCTCTCTCTCTCTCTCTCTCTCTCTCTCTCTCTCTCTCTCTCTCTGAGTCTCCCAGGACTTGATGTGACCATCTTTTGATCCATCTCCTTCCCTCTCTCTGTCTCTGGATTTCTTTTTTTGTTTTGTTGTTTTTGCTGTCAAATTTTCGGTGCCACCTCAGTGTGCACACTGCACCTACGCCGCTCATTCCGACCTCCCGTCCAGCAGCAGCAGCCCCGGCACCGGCAATCCACAGGGAGCAGACAGTGTCAAGTCGTCAGGAGGCAAACCACCGGAAGAGACACTGCCGAGTCACTTGAGTGATGGTCAGTGGCGCCAATTCTCTCTACTGATGACAATATTTCTTAGTCGCGGAGCGTTCATGAGCGAGCTCTCCCTCCGGAGAACACATTACCACGTTCGTTCAACGACAACCCCCATGAATTTGCCGATACCGCTGACCCCGACTGAAGCAAACCAAGGCCATAGACGCGGAGAGGACACTAAACTGAGGTCACCATGAGAGCAGGGCATGAAGGGCTATAGAATTTGAGACTTTTTTTTTTTTTTTTTTAAATCTGATCGATGAGAATGAGGATGGTGAAGATGATACTACTGACTTCCATCCCAGTATGAGACTGCATGACAGGGCTGTACTCTACGCTTTCTTTCATAATGTATCCAGGCGTCAACGAGGCCCGAGAGATACAGACACTTGCTGTGTTGGTCAGGAAATTTGAGCAACGCTCACGGAGACGCATGCATGATTATGAGGATGAAACTCGACTGTGTGGTCCCAGTCTTCCCAGTTGAGCCTTGAGCACACTCAGCTCTGGGCAGGAGGCGGTCGGGGCAGAAAAATCTCTCGCATGGCTCTGATGGAAATCGAACTCACGACCTTCCAGCCGGGAGTTCGTGACGCGAACCACTTCGCCACGGCGGCTGCTCTCTCTGTCTGTCTGTCTCTCTGTCTCTCTCTCTCTCTCTCTCTGAAAACGATTGCGCTCAGCCACAACGTAGGAGATACTTATTGGCATCGTTTGGCACATGTCCACGAATGCGCTGTTCTGACATATGGGTGATAATATATTTAGTAACCCCGTGGCATGTTCGATGCCAGTGGTTACAGCATTACTACCCCCATGAGGTTGTGGTCCTGGCCGAAATCTGAACAAAGTTTTTATTTTATTTTCTACTCTCTCTCTCTCTCTCTCTCTCTCTGTCTCCCGTCCCTCCTTCCTCCCCCCCTCCCCCCCGCCTCTCTCTCTCTCTTTTGACTGTTTGTTCAACATTGTGATCTTGTAGAGAACAAAGAATAG
>JADBJO010002918.1:125000-170000 GCA_016801955.1 Conus betulinus | reverse complement strand
CTGTCAGTGCTATCACAGTTTGACAATGTTGCAGTCAGTGCATTCATGGCTCCCCCCCCCCTCCCCCCGTGGCAGATGCCAGATGGAAGTTGTCGATATTGGAGTGTGTGTGTCAGGTCACCGTAATGACAGTGTATAGTGTTTCAGTGGAGGCTGGTGACATTGCACATTTTTCTGATAGGAACGAGAAATGTCATTCATGTAATTTTAGATGTATATGTGAAATTCTAGGATACCTGCATCAGACTGCAGCGTTAGGCTCATGAAATTCCAGTTTAGCAACCCCGTTTATGTCAGTCTTATTGCTGCATTTGTAGCTGAAGAGAAAAGCCATGCTCTTCATACAGCGCCGAATAAATCTTATGTTTTCACATTTCCAGTGCAGTCTAACACACCACTTCACAGACCTTTGTTCTGAGCCCACCCAGTTGATGTCTTAGCTAAGATGGATTTGTGAGAAACAGATCTAGATGAGATTTGACTGAAGGAATGGTTTTTGACTGTGTCCTGACCTGTGTTTTGCATTAATGGGTAGGCTGGCCTTCTACTTTTTGTCACCACGCCCCTTATCCCAGCTCTTCTCATGGCTAGGTATTTAGCTCTAACTCCTGCGCTGTGTGGTCTCATGGCTTAAATTAAGCTGCAATTCTTGCTTTTTGTGGTGTCAAGGCATAGCAGATGTCATGTAGGATGGATAGATTGGTGGGTAAGCACTGATGCCCCAGTGGCCACTTGGACACGTACATTAAAACTTTCCTGTGGGTGGATATTGTTGTTACCCTTATTTTGCAAAGCAGATTTTGAACTCAAACCAGTCATTTGATAACTGCGCTCTATATATATTACAGACTAGATTCTGTACTGGAACTTAATGGAAGTATGAAGTTTGACAATCTGGCCATATGAAAACAGACACCATGAACAGAAAAAAAAGTTAAGAAATATTTCACTGACTTGGATTGATAATGTGCTTATACTGACAGTTCAGGTAAACCAAAATGTCCTCTTCATACGTGATAAACAGAAGAGTTTTATTTAAAGTCTAGTTGTAGGAAAGATCATGTGATACTGAAAAGTATTCTGTTGCCTTATCCATTTAAGTAGTTTATTTCTTAATGATAGACATGTTCTTTTTCATAATCACCTTTTTTTTTCTTTGAACATAACTTTGCTTTCTAAATCCAGTTGCACCCCAACCATGCCTCCAGCCTTGTGCTGACCATTTTCAGAGCGAGTTTCTGATGATGAGATTCTCATTTCCTGTTTCATTCACTGGGCTTCTTTATGACACCTTGAGACTTCTGTCGGCTGTTTATAAAGTCTGTCAACAACAACCAGGATTTATGTGTATTTGACACAATCTGAGTCATACAGACAGGATTATTTTCCCCGATGCTGTGAGAGATATGTTCAGGATCTTGTGAACATTGTGTTGTGGTGAATCACAGTGTTGAAACTTCCAAACTTTTGCCTGTGGTCACTGATTCTGTACAGAGGATCTAGGAGGCCAGCCCACGACCAGCAAAATGATGTAGGTAGCATCTTGTCCATTGTACACTTGATGTTGTGTTTTCTTCTGCATGTGATTGCACTGTAAAAGTGTTTTTGTGCTTAGTAATACAACAAAAAAAAACAGCTTTGTGTAAGTAATACAACGAAAAAGAACAGCTTTGTGTATTATTCAGTATTAAAAAAAAAGTTACAAATGGAAGACAGGAAAAGGGAAACAACAATAAGAATGACAAAATGAACAGATATCCTGACAGGTTCACATTATAAAGCAGTTACTAGTAAGATGACAAAGTGAACAGCAAATCATGTCTAATACAAACATACTACGAAACATGCACAACATTATATCTATGCTGTTAATGTCACACATTTATTTTCTTTCTTTTTCGAATTGTCTTTTTTTTTTCATTAACAGTCAGAGAGGGGAGGGAGAGAAAGAGAGAGAAAAGAAACAGGTTTTGTAAGAAAAAGAGTATTGTTTTAACAGGCAGAAAGAGACATGGGTACATGTGAAGTTGGAGAAGGTAGAAATATTGGTAGGGGAGAAGTGATGGGGGTTAGGCATGGAATGGGGCTGTGGTGGGGAAGGTTGATGTGTGTGTGCATGAGCACATGTGCATGTGTGTGAGTGAGGTGGGGAGAGAGAGAGAGAGAGAGAGAGAGAGAGAGAGAAGGGAGGAGGATGACAAATGAAATCATAAAATATAGAAAGAAAGGCAGAAGTGAAGAAACAGACATGACAATTTCTCCTGAAGGGTGTAACCTTGATCTGTTTTGGAAGAATAAGTTAGATATGCGGCATGTAAAGCAGTTCTGATTGTTCAGTTTCAGAACTTTCATATATTTGACAACAATCTAGAACCTTCTGATGAGAAGCAGACTTCATGATTTAATGAGGCCTTTTATCTCACAGTCATCAGACCCACTTCCACTATAATTATGAAACAGCGGGGAAAATTTGAGCATTGCAAAAACCAGTCATGCGCTTGCCATAGGACATAGATTGGCATCTGTGATCTCCTTTCAACCTCCGAGCTTAACTCCCAGTAGAGCACAGGTACTGCCGTTAATAAGGAATCACTGTCCTGAGCTAAATGAAGTTTGATGAAAAAAAAGTTGCAAACATATCATTGAGCCATTCTGGTACATAATGCTATGACCTTGACCTAAGATTTTATGAAGATTGCTTGGATGCTAGACCAAGATCTGTCATGCCTTCAGGCTTTCTGTATCATGCACTGTTGTGATCGTTAGCTTGGACTTGTATTTTCTTTGGTTCTTTGTCTCACTAGGCCAGTTATTTTCAGTCAGATGAAGAGCAGAAGCGAGAAGCAAGCTCTGTTGTTTGCTACAAGCTTGTTCTGTGCCATGGTAAGGCGTTGACATTTGAGCTTTGAATTGCAAAAACGTCATAAAAACTCAGGAGGACTGGAAAGGTCCTATCAATAAGACAGTATTGATCATCCTGCCAAGTTTTATTCTTTTATTGCTTGCAGCTGTTGAGAAAATGTCAACATCAAAGTTTACCATGGATGTGGAGACACTCGTGCACATGCATGCATGCATACACACAGGAACTCAGGCATGTACCCACACACGTGTGCGCATGCACCCACACACACATACATGCACACATGTGCATACGCACGCGCACGCACACACACACACACACACACACACACACACACACACACACACACACACACACACACACACACCCCCCCCCCCCCCCCCCCCACACACACACACATAGTCACACACATACGTACATACACGCACATGCACACACATACGTACACACACACGCACACACACACACACACACACACACACACATATATATATATATATATATATATATATATATGTGCATACATGCACACGCACACATGCACACACACACTTAAGCAGATGTAAGTGAATTTTTAGCTTAACTCACTTTGTTTGTAAACACAAGAGAGTAAAAAAGACCCAGAGTTCTTTGTCATTGATCAAATGAATGTTAGTAAAGCAAGTGTACTTTTAGTTGCATTTCAAAGAGTAAGAGGGAAACGTTGGTGTGAAATAGTAGTTCAAAATGTGTATTTGATGATCCTCACTCAGTTTGTGGTAAGAGATATCTGTTTCTCCAGTTGCTAGTGTCAAAGAGTATGGCAACCTTCACTCCACAGTTTCTAAGGATGCACTCTGCCAGGTCAGGTTTTGATATTCAACACTTTTCTTGTTTTGGTGCAGTGGTGTGAATGGGTTGACTTTCTTATACATGTGTGTGTGTGTGTGTGTGTGTGTGTGTGTGTGTGTGTGTGTGTGTGTGTGTTCTGGGAGGTGCTGATTTAGAGCATGGTTGATGTTTTTTGTTGGCTAGCATTGAAGTTTGCAACCTGTGCAGGCCTGGAGTTTTTCATTATGTTGTTGAAAGCATCAGAGAGCGTTCCTTTGCCTTGGTCAAGTGCATCATTTGCAGTTGCAGACTTTCACGTTTAACTGAGTTGGCCTAACTGACCCTGTTTAAGAAGGCCTCACAGCATTTGTATTGGTTCCGTTGTGTGTGTTATGCACTGATGCACAACTTCGGGAGCTCTTGTGTGTGTGTGTGTGTGTGTGTGTGTGTGTGTGTGTGTGTGTGTGTATGCTATGTAATGGACAGTTGTGGCAGACAGCTGTCGTGGCGTGGTGCTTGTTGTCATCAGGGTAATTAGTGCCGGAAGGCAGCTCCAGGCACCTGCCCACATCTGAGGTGACCTTAGGTTAAAGGGTCTTTTGTACACCCTCTGCCTCCCTCCACCCTGAACACTTATTTGCTCTGAAAACACACTTCACTACTATCCTCATCCTCCCTCCCCCCACCTCCCTCTTCACTACTCCACCCACTCACTGCCCACTCCCTCCTTAGCTCACTCCCCTCATCCCCCTACCCCCTCCTGCATTATCCCTCCTAGTGCCACCGCTCTTCTTCTTCCAACCCTCCTGTCTGTATCCCAAAGAGGATGAATCGGTTTTAAATCAGTTTTTTGCCTAAAGAACGAAGAGTACTGTTGTTGTCTGTCCGGAGCTGCACATGGAGAAAAGATAATGAATTATGTTGCCGACTTGTACATTTGCTGTAACCTCCATTACAGTGTGCAATACTGCCCTTTTCAAAATCTTTATTGGAAACGAAAAAGTAAAGGGTAAATGTGTTGCCAGTCTGATGGTGGAAATTTACAGTTAATGGGATTGATGTTGTAATGTGGTAAATGTTGTAACATGAAATACATTTTGTTGGCTACAAAAATTGGGCATTCAGAAGTGAAAGTCATAGAAAGCAAAAGTGGTTATGTTAGTTGAGAGTTCTGTTTGCTTGTTCTGTAGTTTACAAGTAAGTCAGTTTCTTAAGCAGTCTGGGAAAAAAAATTCAATAGTCCTAGGTTTAGAGTCGTCGATGTGTATGGGATTTTTTCAGAGTTGTTAAAAAAAAAAAACTGTCGTATTGCAAGTCAGTGAGGAGAGGAGTACAGAGATCACCAGGCTAGCATTGGGAGATTACTTTCACACTAAAGAGTACAACAAGTGAATTAACTATCACTTGCCATTTTGCTTACAGCTGTAACTCTTCAGGCCTAGCTTCTCTTAAACTCCATCCATGCAAGATGTACACAGTCTGCTGGTATGTTAAATAATCTTTCTGGAGCTTTCTGGGTGATGAAAACATGTCATATTTTAATGGAAATCCTACAGAAAAGGATTGAGTAATCTCTTGTAAAATGATGCGAGTTATCGATGACCTGCTCTGTGCCACAGCAGTACAGTATTCATGTGCAGGACAATCTTGAATACAGCTTAAAGTAATAGAGTGAGCAGAACCATAAGACTCATGTTTTCTCCCAGTATTCTGGTTATATCATAACATTTTAATAGTATTTGATGATGATGATAATGATAGTATTGATCATGTTAGAGAATTTAGAAAGCCCTGCATATAGGAAGCATGCACATGCACTATCCCTCCCTCCTTCTCTCTCTCTCTCTCTCTCTCTCTCTGTCCCTCTCTCTCTGGTGTATTGGGAGACTGCAAGTCCACGCTCAGGGAAGTCTTCAAAGTTGAGAGAGAGAGAGAGAGAGAGAGAGAGAGAGAGATAGAGAAACAGGTGTTCTCCACAGGAACAGCTAATTATGTAGGTGCTGTAGAAGAGATATATGTTTTAAGTGCAGGAAGACAGGACTGGTGCATGGTAGATGAAAACCAAAAAAAAATGGGGGGGGGGGGGGGGGGGGGGTGTAGGTTAGTTCCAGAAGACAGATTACAAATCTAATAAAAGTAAAGGCGCAAGTACTGCAAAGCTTTTTTGTGTTTTGTTTTTTAAAATCTGTGTGGAAGTTAGAAGATGTGGCTATCACCAGAGTGCTGAGACTGCGTGTAAACCTGAAACTTGATGGGAGATGGGGAGATATACTGAAGTATGACAAGCAGTACTCAACAATGATCGACATTTTGAGTTCAAGAACTTCTTAAAGATTTATTTCATCATTATTATTTTTTTTTTTTAAGAAGTTCACATGCATAGATTTCTACAAGTTGTGTTCTTCTACTTTATTTTTGGAGTTATAAATAACGTATACTGTACCATGTCAACTTTACCTTCTCCCCTCTGCCCAAATTCAAGATGGACAAAAATTGCAATTCAGGAGTCCATCCATCCCTGCGACTAGGTGACTTTGATCGATCTCAGGGATTGCTATTGCCTGTTATTTGTGTAGAGATAAGGAGTCCACCAAAATCAAGCACCCCCTTTCAGCGCATCCATTGCTCCCTTTCATCAGGTTGGCTAGGAGATGGTGTTCATGGGCTAGGTCGGAGTTGAACTAATTCTCCGTCTAACTGGAAGATTATCAGAGTAGAGGAGGTAAGGTAGAGAGGAAGGGGGGGGGGGGGGGGGGACCAGTGGGGAGGGGGGGGGGGAGGTGGACATTAGTCCACTGTGTTTCCCCTGCTAAGGTCATGGACTGGCCTTTGGTGGACCCTTCCAAAAATCGATGTAAGATCTTCCTTCCTCATCACCACATCAATCCCTGCTGCAGGGCCTGGCCACTTTCAGTCCCATGTATGCCCATACTGTGATCCTGTGCAGATTCAGTCCAATCTGGATGTTGCCCTTTTTGGGCTGGCCTTGGAGCTTGCTTTACTTGTAAATGGCACAGAGAGTTGTTGTCTCATCCAGAACAGTTATGTAAGAACTCCATATAAGTGGTTTAACCCATTTCAAGGCTTAGGATCTTCAGTTGTCTGCTCCCTTCCCTCAAGCTGTGGTCCTAGAGGGTGTGATCACCTTGTAGGGAAAAACCATGCTTACACTCAGGGGACCAAATCCACCCCTCCTTCAAAGAAGGATGCCATTTCTGCATCTGCATCACTACCTGTTGTGGCTCTTCCATTCTTGAAGTCTGGTCCTTCTGGGAGGAACCATTGACTTGTTTCCTTTAACTCCTTCTTTATTGTTAGTCTTCCTTATAGGATGGCAGACTATACTCAAAGTCACTTTTGACTAATTTTTTTTTCAGCGTTGATCACACAGATGGTGGATGAACTGTAGACTTCAAGGTTCAGGACCATGGCAGCTCATCACTGAATGTGGTGCTGGGCTTGCTTCCATATCCCTTGTAGGCGATAGGATTGACACAAGCTCCACAAAAGGTGCAAAGACATCAGAAACTGCAGTTCAGCTCACTCCTAGCCTGGAGGGACAGGGTCTGGCAGTCCTTCAGTCTCCTGCCGGGACAGGAGGCAGCACTCGAGGCCATTCCTAGCTATGTCATCTCCCTCTTTTGAGCCCATGCTGACATTTTTCGTGTCTGTGTGATGAAGTCGAGGGGAGATCACCTCTTGCATTGCATGTTCTTAGCTCTTCTGTGACATGAAGCCCTTCTCAAGAGCGCTCTACTTCATAACTTACCAGGCCACCTCTTTTCATGCAGTCACTGCAGCACTTTTGCTAGAGGTATCATTTGCAACAGCAGCCAAGACACCATTTTTGTCTTCCCCAGTGGAAGACCACACGGCAGTGACCACTGACTATTATCCTTTTCAGCACCTTTCAGTCATTGGAACCTCCAGCCTGGTCCTCCAGATCCCACAGGCAGGTTGCATCAAGTCCATCAGTGGGGTTGTCTAGGGTTCAGCAACTTTTTTTTTTTACTACTGGAGAATGGGTCCTTGATCCTTAAGGAGGCTGCAGGGCCATCACTCTAGCATGATCTCTGTCTTTGTGTTCCAACCTTCATGATGAGTGGGTTGTCCTCCTGTCAGATCTCTTCAAATTCCAGCTTAAGGGAGCAGTCATATGTCTTGAAAATGAAGGCTTGAGTTTCTGCAGCTACCTTTGTGTTGTTGTAAGTTGTCTGTTGCAAGTTGGAGGCCCATCGTTCCCCTTCAGTCCGAGCAAAATAAAGACGGACAGCGTTCAGGAATTCAGGAATCCATACGTCCAGATGACTGGGTGACTTTGATCAGTCTTAAGAATGCATAATTTCACATTCTCATTCTCCCATCTTGAGGTTGTTATTTGCAGTTTATGTGGAGGGATGGACTCAACCAGGTGTGGCCCATCCATTTCACTTTTTTTTTTTTTTCCTACTGAAAGTGGTCAGAGAGATGGAGTTCCTTCCCAGCCAGACTGGGGCTGATCTGTCTCTCAGTCTGCCTGGATGACTGGTTGATTCTTGCCTCTTCCACGTTAATCTACTGTTCCTTATATAGCATACCTGTCTTCCCCTCTGCTGCAGATTCTCCTCCATTCCCATAAATCAATGTGCACTTAACCATTCTGATGCTTACTCAGTCACAGCTACTTCAGTGTGTTTGCATGCTCCTTAGCTTTACTCTAGCAAATGTTGCCTTTGATGTGTATGCCTTGCAACTTTACTCATGTACCTTGCCGTGTGATGTTCACTCTGTGTATTAGACAGCAGGTTCTCTGCTTTATAATTCTCTGGTGTGCACCTATTGCTTTGTGGTGCATAAGTGTATGATTACCTTGCACCCACATGCTGCCTGTTTGTGCTCATGTGCACATGCATTTGGTAGACAGACCTCATGGCAGGTTTGGTACTGTGCACATGCTTTGGCCTTGATGTGCATGCACCTTGCTTGTGGTGTTCATGCATGTCTTTTATTGCACATATCCTGTCCTCTGTGAGAGGTCTTATGATCTGCGTTTGGTGCACATGCAGACATTTCCTTTGCAAAGGTATGCCACTATCTCATATGTGCTCAAGTGTTACTTGGTGTTATGTGCATCATGTCCATTTCTGCGTAGGACCTCCCTTACAATCTGTATTTATGTTCCTTTTTTTTTTTTTCAACGAATGCATGTGCATTTCCCTTGCATGCTTGTGTTGCCTCTTAGTGCTCATGTTTTGTTTGGAGATTCTTGTGCACTTGCCTTGCACCCAAATCATTCTAATTGCATACAGTTCCTGTAGCCATTGTAGTTCAATTATGTTACTTTCAATCTTTCATATCTTGGGGACAGCTTCGCATGCTGACTTTGTTGCACATGCCTTGCCTTGGGGCATGTGCCTCATGTTGGCAGTTGCTTTCATGCATTGCTTTCTGTTTGCTCAGCTTGTTTAAAGAATTGTGTGAATGAATGACTTGTGAGTTGATTTTAACGTGGTGACAGCCCTGGTGTGGCCCTTGTGGTCGGCTGGGCTATAAGCAACATTCTCTCTCTTATCTGCCTTGTTTCTTGTTGGACATGCCCTTTATGCTGCCCTTACCATGAAGTGCATATACATGTCTTAGTTTGCTGGTGTAGCCGAGCTGCTCCTGTACTTTGTTTAGTTACGTGCAAGCTCACACACTGCCTCACATTGTTTGCACTTTCATTTATATTGGGTGTCACCTGTTTTGCCCATCATGCTAACAGCCTGCATTCTCTCCCACTTAAGTACACTCTCATGCTTTCTGTACGCGTGTTGCCTTTACTCTTCCATAGACACCCCTGTCCTTCTGCACTTACTCCTCTGTCCTGCATCAGTAATGAGTTGAAGGGGGGGGGGAGGGGGGAGGGGAGTTGGATGGGAGGGTGATGTCAGTCAATATACTCTCCACTGCTTTGCACTGGGGTGCATGTGATTATGGCTAATGCCAGCTTGGTAGCATTTCAGCAGTCAGACGCCCTGCAACATGTCTTCGATGCAGTCCTCTGGCAATCACAAAAAAATCCCTTTTACAATAATATGTCAGGGATGTCTAGTTCATAAGGGTTGATTGTATCATGGGAATTTCCTCCATCACATTTCAGTATGCTTAGAGAATGATTGCCCTGTCAAACGTTTGGGTCATGTGCCCTCCATTTTCTTTGAATTCTGCATTGAGTTTGACGAGGTAGAATATATGATGCCTAAATAGGCAGTTTTTATTATACTTTGTTTTTGGCAAAGCATATTTACCATGTGAGAATCTAATGCCTGCACGTCCACCCTGCTGGAATTTATGTGGTCCAAAGGGGTCTCATGTATCACGCCACAGAAGACATGAAGCTGTTCCATGTGATCAAGGACAGTGTCCAGTTGATTAACAGGATGATGTGATATAACCCTATTGTTCTGTAGCGTTGTTAATGTTATGCTGATTAGGATACTTGTGCAGAGCTACACAACATGGGGTATATGATCATCACACTTGATGTGTAACGACTGCTGTTGTTACCATTGACATAGTAATTGTGGTATGTGTTGTAAGTACAGGGTTGCACATCATGTTCACATGGCAGCTACAATGTATGATGAGCATAAGAGATGCGACATAATGTGTCTTAATACGATTGTGTGAACAGGGGCGGTGGGTGGAGGGGGGGGATGTTAGGTGCATGTACTCAGGGTGGGGGCAGGGTGGGAGGGGGGGTGTACAGGGCTCAGCACAGTACATGTCTCCGCCTTCTGGAAATTATGTGCTGGTAAACTACCTCTGTTGAGTCGTTTTCTTTGAGTGTGTATGTTTTTGTTTTTTCCCTTTACTGTCACCATCTGTGTTTGTCTTACTCTTAGTCAGTTTGTGGTCCATTTTCCTGTCCTTCTTCTAGCACTCAAGTCTTTCTCGGATGACTTTTTTGTAACATGTCTCTTTGTTTTGTTTTGCTTTGTTTTGTTTGTTTTTTGTTGTTGTTGAAATCTGGCAACTAGGTTTTAGGACTGTGCGCTCTGTCTAGCGTGGACACTAGCTAACTGTCATTATGCAGAGTCAGTTTCCACATAGAGCTTTTGTTACTTTTTTTTTTTTTGTTTTGTGGTTATGTTTTAAATGTTTTTCCGTTACTCTTTTTTGTTTTTATTTTTGTGAAAACTGAAAGTGTAAAATGGAGGGGAATGGCTGGTGTTCCCAGCATGGCCCAGTCTCTCTCTCTGCACAAGGATGTTCATAGTGTGGTGACTTTGTCTTTCATTGATGTGTGTATGTGCACATTATCTTTGTTGTCTGCTCCTTTTTCAGGAGGGGATCCTTTTCCCCCATGCGTTATGACAACAGCCTTGGGTAGGTTGTATATGGTTGGCTGTGCATAGAAAACTGATGTGTGTGTGTGTGTGTGTGTGTGTGTGTGTGTGTGTGTGTGTGTGTGTGTGTGTGAGCTGCACAGCATGTCCATGAAGCTGGTGTCCAGCGGTAGCTACAATGTACGAGCATCAGAGATGGCCCACCTGCAGGACCGACAGCCCAAAACCGTCCACTGTGTTGTCCACTTTCTCGACGATACGGAGGAAACCTTTGAAATTGATGTGAGTTGCCTGTGTGTGCTCAGGTCTAGAATGATTTGATGTCGCCTACTTAAGGTCTGAAATGATTTTATTGTTGTTGCTTACTTCCTTGACACACATGGGCTCAGGTCTAGAATGATTTGATGTTGCCTACTTAAGGTCTGAAATGATTTTATGTTGTTGCTTACTTCCTTGACACACATGGGCTCAGGTCTAGAATGATTTGATGTTGCCTACTTAAGGTCTGAAATGATTTTATTGTTGTTGCCTACTTCCTTGACACACATGGGCTCAGGTCTAGAATGATTTGATGTTGCCTACTTAAGGTCTGAAATGATTTTATTAGTGCTTGTTTGCACAGTGTGTGTGTGTGTGTGTGTGTGTGTGTGTGTGTGTGTGTGTGTGTGTGTTGTGTGTGTGTGTGTGTGACTGGTGATTTTTGTTTGTTGTACCAATACATTGGAAGCGATTGGCCATTCGTCCTTGACCTTTGTTCAAGATAATGAAGTTAGAGAAGCAGTTTTGGTGTATCTGTGTGTTGAATGCATTGAGAGAGAGAGAGGGGAGAGGGAGGGGGAAGGGGGGAGGGGGAGAGAGAGAGAGAGAGAGAGAGAGAGAGAGAGAGAGAGAGAAATGGTTAATACTTGGCTTTGATGATAACTAATGTTCTGTTGTGACCAAAACAAAACTGAGAGTGAAATAGCTGTTTGTTGATGTGGAGGCAGAAATGGGGGTCATGAAGTGGTGTAAGGCGTGGCATGAATCAACAATGCACGTGCATGCAAGGGACAAAGTTCTTTTGCTTTTTAAAGGGCATCTTGAATTGAAGTATGGCACGCAGTGTTTTGGAGCAAGTGTGTATGTGAAGTGTTGCATGAATCAGGTGTGTGTGTGTGTGTGTGTGTGTGTGTGTGTGAGAGAGAGTGATGCATGCATGTACGCTTATGGAAATAGCCTTTGTTTTTCAAGTCAGTATTGTAGAAGTGTCAAGTGTGGCATATATTGGTGGTGGTGTGTGTGTGTGTTGGCATCAGGAAGAGTGTTCAAAGAAGTTAAATGTGGCTCATGCACATGTGCACAGCTACATCTTGGGGTACATTAGGACGTACCCGGTCTCAAGTATTAAAACTCCAATGTAAGTGATCAATTTGTATAGGCTTGTGGAGACATGATTCAAGAACCTTAAAGATGCATCAGTTATTTTCTTCATTCAATGCATTTTTTTTCAGAGAATAGTTGTAGAAGGCACATATGAGAGAAAAACAAAATGACACGACATCACAGAACACAATAAATGATAAAACACCTCATTTCATCATTTCATCTCTGTTCCACTCAACTCGGCAACTGTTTCTCATTCATTATAGTGAATATAACACATTAACAATGATAAAGTGAGAGAGAAAGAGAGAGAGAGATGTTAGTCATTTTTCTTTTTAAGTAATAGAGCTTTGTATAATGGCCCCCCCACCCCCCCCCCCCCCCCCCCCCCCACTCTCTCTGTCTGTCTTTTAATCCAGTTTCAAACACGTTCCTGTATGGAAACCATTTTTGGTCAAATTCAGGTGATCTAATTTCTGCACAAGTATTTCTCAGTTTTATATTTGTACTTAATATCTCCTAGAAAAATGTTGGATCACAAGCTTAGTTTTATTTTTGAATGTGTGTGAATGAAGTATTTGGCAAACATAAGATTTGATCCTGAACATAATCTGTTTGTATATTTTCATCATGACCAATCAGAACCCAGTTTGACACTGAAATGTTATCTGAGATGATGATCTCAGCATCAGTACTCAGTGCACTTTATTGTGATTTTTTTTTTTTTTCAAGTTCGGAAAATGAAGTGGTTTTCACTACCATTTTGCGACGTGCTGACCCCAGTCAGTTCTTATTGGTTTTTGGACTTTGCTAAAAGCCTAGAAAACCTCAAGGATATTCTTTCTCTCTTTCTTTTTTTTTCTCATTTCAGTGTGTGACTTTCAAGTCCAGTTAGTATCTGCAGAATTTCTGTTAGTGACATTGTCAGCAGTACCATATCAAACTCAAATTTTTAAAGGTAAAAAATATTAGGTTGAGGTCTGACTTCTTAATTATCATGAAATTAAGTTCAGCATGCAATTACAGGTAACTTGAATATTCAGCAATATATTTTGTTTCTAGTTGTTTTTGTCCATGTAACACATTTAGAACCCAGGATTATGATTTTACTGGCATAAAAGCACATCAGTGATGTGTGTGTGGGTGTGGGTGTGTGTGTGTGTACATGCGGATGTTATGAGTGTCAATGAGCATTTAAGTGATGTAAATTGTTGCACATATGTGTGGCGCATGTTTGCTGAAACAGGGGTCTGCTAGTAAGCATTGATGTTGCGTAAAGCACAGCACATATCAGCAGGATGTGTGTATCTGTATGAGCAGCAGGGAGAGTCTGCAAGCGAGCACTGATATGATATGAATTGTGGCGCTTACCAGCATGATGTATGTGTGTGTGTGTGTGTGTGTGTGTTTGTGTGTGTATGAGTTGTGTGTGTGTGTGTGTGTGTTAGTTAGTTCTTTAGTTTAACGTCTATTCACTATAAGTGTTATTAGACGAAAAAAAAAAAGAAAAAAAAAAAAAAGGGGGGATTCTGTGTGTGCGTGTACATGTGTGTGTGTTTTTAAACAATTTATCTGTAATGCATTCCAGACATGTTACTAGTTTGATGTATAAGTTCCGATTGAATGCTTTTAGAACAAAGTATTCAAAAATATATACATGCATATGTGGCAAACAAATTACCGTAAACCATCTACTTCTTCACTGCCCAGGAGCTAGGCACTTGTTCCTAAAATAAAGTTAGCAGATCAATTGTCAGCCAGTGCACCATTATCCACTGAAAATATTTTAAATAATCATACATTACTTTGCATGTTCTCTGTAATTTTGAATTCCAGCCCACTTGGTATCTATCTCTGATGTATTTTAAACTAAAATTGTTGTGTTGTACGACATTGATATAAAAGAGTTACGATTTATATGATATAAATAGTTAGCCCCCCCCCCCCCCCCCCCCCCCCCCACTCCCTTCCTCTGTTCCGTTCTCCTTTCCACCCTGATGCCCCCCCATCCCCACCCGCAACCCCTCCCCCCCCCCCCCCACCCCACCCATCCCCCTGCATTATGCTCCAATCTTACTAAACTTGGATAAGTGTGTGTGTGTGTGTGTGTGTGTGTGTGTGTGTGTGTGTGTGTGTGTGCAGAGAGCGGCAGAAAGCTCAGCACCTGCTGGACAAGGTGTATGACCACCTGGAGCTGGTGGAAAAGGATTACTTTGGTCTGCAATTCATGGACATGGGCCTCACTGAGGATGCAATGGTCAGCCAGGTTCTTCCCCCCCCCCCCCCCCCCCCCCCCCCCCCCCCCCTCCTACTATCCCCTCTCTGCTCTCTACTATCATCTGCAATCCCACACGTCCCCCATCCCCTTTCCGATCTTCCATTTTATCTCATTTTTTTGATGGGCTTTCTGGTTTTTTTTTTTTTTTTTTTAAATTTATGGCTTGTATGGTAACCGGCTTTCTGCCAATTATTGTCTCTCAGTCTGATGCTTTTTCATCCTCTGTCATTAAATTTGGGTTTGGATGATTTGGGATTTTCAGATCTTGCTCTGTGTTTTAAGGTTGAGAGTCACTGGTGAGAGATGGAGGGAGGGAGGGAGAGAGAGAGAGATAGATAGATAGAGAGAGAGAGAGAGAGAGAGAGAGAGAGAGAGATGATTTGACTCTCTGTCTCTTTGCATAAATGTTGATGATGTGCATTTGCGTACCAGTGTTTGAACATGTGTAAGATACCAGTCAGACTTGTGAAATGCCATAAATAACAACAAACGTTTTGATTGATGTCTCAGCGATGGTTGGATCCCCTCAAGACCATCAAAAAACAGTGCAGAGGTAACATTTGATTATTTTTTAATGTGTCATAGTTATCAGAGCGGTGTGTGTTTGACTGAGTGACATTGCCAGTGTGTGTGCTTTAATACACCCAAATTTCATGGCTTGATCCTGCTGCAAAAATTGAATGATACAGTTGTTTTTTTTTTTTAACAAAGAGAAGAAACACTTTTAGATTCATTTTACTTTGCAACATTCAAAAGTTTTGAACAGTGCTTTGATAGTGTTAGCACTTCCTCATTTGGTCATAATGCAAAAATACTGAAATGGATTGTCAGACTGACCACAGAGTGATGACTGGAAAGAAATCTTACGTTCATTTACTGCTTGCAGGTACTTTTCCTGTGTGACACTCCATTTTATCAACTTGTGGTGAAAAATGGATGAAAATTATGTGCCTGGAGGGTTTTGAATAGAATTTAGGTCTTTCGTGTGTTGGCCATAAACTTTGTGTGATAGGAGTCAACGGTGTTGAATTGTGTGATTCTCTGGTCATCAAAAGCGTATGCCTCCAGTTTTGTAAGGGGAGAGAGGGAAGGATAAGAGATAACATGCGGTTGTTTCTGAAAATATCCTGAAAATACTTAATGCTGTTGTGGGTGGTTTTTGTGTATGTTTTAGGCTTCATTGTGTGTTTAGTTGTTTTTTTTTTTTTATTTTGTGGGTGTGTGTTTGATATATGAAGCTTGAGTCGGAAAGAGAATTCAAGAAAAGAAATATATAAAGTAAGTGTTCATGGCTTTGTCACTGTCATTTAGTTTAAGAACCAGTGATTTGCTATAACAGAAACATATTTAGTGAACAAAATATACTTGCAAAAGCCTTAGTCCCTGTACCTTACAGGAAAGCATTGAAACACTTCCGGTGACATCAGAGAGGCTGCCAGACTGCCTCAAGTTTGTCGTTTTTCTTCTTCAGCTTCTGGAGAGCAAAGCCCCCCCAGACCTTGTTGGCCTTTGGCCCCAACCCCAGAACCCACAATCCCCATTTCATATTCTCTCTTTAGGAAACTTTCACCAATGAAAACTGCATAGACATTCGTTCAAAAGATATCAAAAGTTGAAGATTTGGACTATTTAAATTAAAGTGAATCTTTGCACAAACAGAAAACTGAAAAGGTACAGCCCAGGTGAGATTTTGATGTTGAAGAAAAAGAGATCAGCCCCATGTCAGTAACCCAAACACAGCAGATTTGTTACTTGTTGATGTACATTTTGTTTGTGTGTGTCATTCATAATAATGTGACAGTGATTCGTCTTCCAGAAAAATGTTTTATGAAAAATTATTTGGTAAACAAATGTAAATATAACCCCATTGTCTCAGGTTTTGAGAACAGGTTGTACATTGTGTGTGTGGATGGGTGGCTAGGCATGAAGCATACATATAATTTATGTCTTGGTGATTTTATTCTAATAGTAATATTTTCTTTTTGAACACAGGTCCACCCTATGAATTTTTCTTCCGTGTCAAGTTTACGTGTCAGAGCCCCAGCAAACTCGCCGAGGAGTATACAAGGTAGACCAGAAAAAGAAAAGGAATTTGTGTTCACTTCAATAGTTTTTGGTTCAATGGAAGGAATAGTCAAGCTTTTTTTTTTTTTTATGATGATGAACTCACTGCAGTGATGATAAGATTGCATAGTCTGTACAATTCTTTAAATTGTTGTTTGAAATGCATGACATTATGTCTTGGGAGGGGTGGAGTGGGGGTGGGCATGGGGAGGTTGGACAAAAAGCAAATCCAGTGCCTGCTACCAGGTCTTGATGAATGGTGCCTATGTTCTCCTCAGTTTGGATGTGGTGAAACAACTTAGCTCTGCATGATGGCTTTTATCAGCCATGGTGTTCAAAAGTCGAAACCTGTACATTGGAGACCTGTTGACATAGTTGATTGCCTGAGACTAATGGCCATATGTCCAGATTCAGCCCCATGACTGTCTGGGACTAGTGGCCATATTTCCAAACTGGGCCCCTTAAGTGTGTGAGACAGATGACAATGCTCCAAATTCAGCCTCTTAACTGTCTGAGACTAATAGCCATATGTCCAAATTCAGCCCGTTCACCACCTGAGACGAATGGGCATCTTTTCAAAGTAGCCCATTGAGTGCTATTGACAAGTATGTCAGTGAGGGACTGTAACAATCCCTGTGGTGGGATGGGGCAGATGGATCTTATCAACAGGTGCTGTTGCTGTCCATGTAGACAGTGTGATTTTCCCTCCATGGGCCATACGAAGTACAGTTTCAGTATTTGGTTTAATCGAGGTTCAGCTATCAAGGGGCTGACCGTGAGCTGCAGCCATTGTTCAACAATAACTTTTTTTATCCTCAGTTTATCAGATTCCAGTGCAGTCTTTCTAAATCTGCTAGTCGTCTGCTAGTTCTTTGATAGGCATTCCTGATGGCACAGTGCATTTTAATGTCTTTAACTTCATATATCGATGTAAACATTGTGACATGTAAATGCAATGAAGAAGAAGGAGCACATCATAAGGAGACTTAGCATCAGAGGGGTGAATTTTCAGGTACCACTTCTTCCTGCAAGTGCGGCAGGACATGCTGTCAGGAAAACTGGTGTGCTCAGAGGGTCAGGCCGCCACATTGTCCAGTTACGCCATTCAGTGTGAGTGAATGTTCGTATAGCTGTGGTGGTTGTAGTGGTGGTGGTGGCGGCAGGTGGGTGGCTGGGTGCATATTTGCGAAAGGTTGTCTCTGTAATTGTTGAGAACATGCTTAAATGGTTTTTTGGAAGTGTGTTTGTGTGTGCACGCACACACATGCCAGCCTGCCTGTCTGCCTCTGTCTGTGTGTGTGTGTCTATGAGAGACAGACGGGCAGTATCCATCATCATGTCTAAGCATGATCTTGAATGCTTCTGTGTCAGTGCACATGTACGAGTGGGCAAGTGGATATGTATGTGTGTGTGGGGTGTGCACAATTATGCGCAGCTTTGTGAGAGTGTATGGTTGTATGTCTCGTGAGTGTGTTTGTGCATGTGTGAGTACAAGGAAATGTGTGTGTTCAGGTATGTGAGAGTGTGTGTCTGGATGTGTGAGTGTGCTTGTGTTTCAGTTCTCTACATGCCTGTGAAATTAAGCTTTGATTTGAACTAAGTATTCAGAAAAACAACATCACTATCTTTGCTTTGGAGGGTGGTCCCCCCCCCCCCCCCCCCCCTCCACTTATCACCCACAAACTCTCCTGTTTTATTTCTCCCTTTCCCCATCCCCAGTATTTTTCTCACTCATATTGAAAGATCTATTTGCATTGAAAAAAATGTTTCGTCAGTATTAGTACACAAGACATTGAATTACAGCCAACATTCACTTCAATTTCATTTTAAAACATTTAGTCTGAGACAGCATGTGTAAATTGTGTGAGGTTCTTTTTTTTTCCCCTGACCTAAGTAACAAGATGGTATACAGATGTTTCATATTGGGGGAAAAAAAAAAAAGGGGGGGGGGGGGGGGGGGGGGGGGGGGGGGGAGTGGGAGCTCTTGGCAAAAATACAAAAGTTGTGTATAAAAAGGATTAGAAATGAGAATACATAAAAAAAAAAATTCACTGTGGCTAATGTTGATTTTTTTTTTCTTCAAAGGTTTTTAGCGTCATGTATGGAAATCAGATGACAGGAACAGTAAGTCACATATGAATAAATATTGACAAAAAAAGGATTAAGCTTTGGCAATCTTGTGTTAGAATGACCCATACTAGTAATCTGCTATCACACTGAAAGATTTTATTCTGCTGAAAGTTGTGTAAGATGGTTCTTTGTAGAGACTTACCATGCCTTTACTGAAAAAGATTCTCACATTATTTTCAGCGGAACTCGGAGACTTTAACCCTGACGAGCACAAGGAAGGCTACCTTCATGGCTTCATGTTTATCCCAAATCAAACCCGGAATTTGAACAGCTGGTGGCCGATAAACATCGGCAGCATAGGTCAGAGATCAGAGGAGAGAGTGAGACAGATTAAAAAGATATGGCTGGTTTATTTTGGGAAGGGGGGGGGGGGGTGGACGTTGAGGAGGTGGCTTTGGGAGTTGATGATTGGGTGAAAGTTTCTCTCTGGGAAAGAAAAAGAGAGAGAGAGGTATGGAGGTGGGGGATTGGATAACACTACAGTTGAAAGGATACAAACTGTGCGAGTGAGTGTGATACAGAGTTAAAGATGTGGGCAGCGAGATAGCAGGCAAGAAAAACATGGGAAAGCGTTTGCAAGAAAGTAGAAATTTGAGGAAAAGATAGCAAAGTGTGTGTGTGTAGAAGTAGATTCTTTAGGATAGTCTAAAGTTTTGCCGCTGTTGATGTGTCACAAGGAAAGTGCTCTAGTTTGTATTCATTATTGTTTTAAAGATTTTAAAAAGACAATTTGATTTTACATATACATTCCGTTAAGCTTTAGTTAGTTACTTTTTTGTTATCTGTATCTATCAGTCCCCTTCTGTATGTCTGTCTGGGCGCTGTCGGAGTCTGTTCATTCACCTTCCTCCACTATCTCTGATGACATCAACATTGCATCTTACCCCTGTGTGTTATTGCCTTTAGTATTGGAAATTTGTCAGTTTGTCTCAAGCTGTCAACTTGGTCTTCAGAGGTTTTTTTTTTTTCTTTTGTGCATTTTTTTTTTTTTTTTTTTTTTTTTTTTTTTTTTTTTTTTTTTTGCAAACTCAAATGAAGGGTTGTTGATGCGGAACAATGTAAGCATTAGGGGGGAAATCTCTCAAAATCCTTGAAATAGCGCCCAGCTAGTGAGTAGTGCTTGATTCTAAGTCTGCCAGACGGGTGGCACTCTACTGACTAAGAATGAGTTGTGGTTATAATTATTGTTAATATTAAAAAGTGTTCTGTTGTTTTGTATTGTGGGGTCTAATGCAAGGCATGGATTGAATGTGAAAAGAAAGCACTTCTGATCATTTGTTGTTTCTATGTCTGTCTGTCTGTCTCTTTTTCTCGCTTTCTGTTTTTCCCCTCGTTCCTTCCTCTCCCCTTCTTCCATGCATGATTTCTGTCATATGTGCCAAGTCAGATTCAGATTTATCAGCTCTCTATTTTTGCCCCTTCCTGTCTGGCTTTTTCATTCTGTTTCCTGGTGCTGATTGTGGTAGTTCTTTGTGCATTTTGGGACAGAATATACCAAGGGCATAATTTGTCTGATTTTCAAATATTTTTTTTATTTTGATTATTTTTATCATTTTTGTGTGAACAGACTGCTTGTCCACAAGCAGTACTGCTCAGGTTTCCCATATCCCTTACAGGTGTTTAGGATTTGTCCTGTAGGCTTTGGATTTTTCAGCCCCTAATGTAACCTTTATAGTTCGCTAGGTTATAAATGACATGTTATCTTCAGTATCCCTGCTTTTTTTTTTTTAAGGTGGTCCTTGCATTGTTGTGCAAGAACTTTTAATGCTTTTTAGGTCATTGAAGAAGCATTGGCTTTAAGATCAATTGTGAGTAGATCATCAGGTGGAGTAACTGCCATGTACAAGATATGAATTTTTGAGAAAATTTGAATGTGAAAATCAAAATTGCATTTGCAGTGTTGCAAGATACTTACGTGACAAGCAGTAACATGTGTATGGGATTTGCAGACCTGTTTACTCATACGATTTTCCTGAATTTTTACATGTTGAGGGAAAATGGTAGTATAACAAACTGAAAAAGAAAAAAAGAGGGAAAAAAAAAAAATCTGGAGTTAAACTTCCTGAATGTTAATTGCACATATGAAGTTTAATCAGGGTGGTGTCTTGGAGTTTCTTGACCAAACCATGAGAGCTCTTGCTGATTTTTGCATGTGAAATCTCATCTGGTTGCTTCTTACGCAACATGCTAATACATCGAAATGATAGCCGCACTTACAGGCCCAGAAATGTTTTTGAAAAAGGAAGGAAAAAGAGGCTGTGAGGGCATAAATGTATGCCAGAGTATTCTGACAGAACAGGTTTCAAAAGAATTTGTGATATAAGAACCATTTTTAATCTGTTTTTTTTTTTTAATTTATCTTGTTTTGAACTGTGGCTGCTGCTACATGATCATGTATCCCTCTAGCATTTTACTGCTTGATGGCAGGCAGATGAAGACGACCCACCCACCACCCCCCACCTCAATTTTTACAAAAATTTGGAGGATTCGTTTACATTGTTTATTGAAAGTAGAGTCGTTTTTTTCTTGAAAAGTGCACCAACAGCAGTTTTAGGGATAATGGGTCTGGTGTTATCTATACAAGAGAGACTCGATATGTCATAATATGCTTGTACAGTACATTATGTTGAAGGGTCCTTGGTCTTTGTTAGTGGAGGTTTGTGATCACTTGTAGAATTAATAGAAAAAATGCTATTAGTGCGTGATTGATAAAGATAACTGTTAACTCTGATTTGTCCTGTCCTGGCAGAGGTCAGACTCCGGCCGATGCTGAGTTCAACTTTCTAGAGCGGGCCAAGCGGCTGGAAATGTATGGAGTAGACTTGCACAATGCGCGGGTAAGGGTAAGCATGTCCGGGGACCCCAGCCTCGAACCCTGATGGGCTGGCCCCGTTTGTTCTGTGTGCCTGCCTGTACCGTTTCTTCACCTGCCTGCCTGACGCACGTAGCCTGTCTCTCTGGTGCCGCTGTGCTGCCTGTGTTGTGTAGCTCTCGGCCAGCTCTTCTTCTGTCATGTGCCTGTGTACACCACAGGGAGTGGTGATTGTGTCCTGTGCCTGTGTACACAGCCAAAGGAATGGTGTTGATGTGTCGTGACTGACCATTAACCTGTGCTGGTTTGTTTGCTGGTTCTCTTAGTTTATGTAGTTTGTATTTTTTTAATCACAATTTTTTTTTTTTTGAGCTACAGTGGAACTTCTCAAGAACAGCCTCCAAAATCCTTAAAGAATAGGGTTATTGAGTGAGGGGTCTTTATTGGGAGATCAGTCTGGTATAGATAAAGAGGCAAAAAGAACATGAATGAAAAAAGTCCTTATCAAGAGGTCACTCTGGAACAGATTAAAGAGACCAGTGTGCCAGTGAAACAAGTCTCGACTGGGAGAGAATATTTGTTCAGGGGTGATTTTATTGGAAAGTTTCACTGTATTATGATTTTGTTTTTTATCTGTTGTTGTTTTTTTTTTTCACCGAATAATGCCACCATCTTAGGCTGAACTTCTGTTTTTGCAAATGTCTGAATGGCAAGTTTGGGCAAGGATCATTTTGAAACATTGAGTACCTGGGTATAGAAATAGAAGTCTCCAGAATATTGTGGTCAGCTGAAGGATGGTGGCCTTTTTGCTGGACTTGTTCTATATTGTCTGGTGGGCCTTTTGATGTTCTTGATATGTACTCTTGTGTATCCAGCAAGCTAGTCTGTATATGTATGTGTGTATATATATATATATATATATATATATATATATATGTGTACGTAGACTTGAGCAACATTTTTGCCTCTGATAGATCTGCTCATATCTGCCTTTGAGGGTGACTTGGCACTATATTTCGCTACAGGTTATTTTGAGCATTAAAATGCGGCATTTTAGTTGTCTGCTCCAGCTCTTGCAGGTGTTATTTGCTATGCCGTGCACTTTCTTCCGAGCCAGAAAAGTTGGATTTTTTTTGTCGCCTCATGACTAGCACAAACAGTAAGTGTTCAGTTAAAAAAAAAACAGGTAGACACATGCACATCAGACTAAATCTACTTGTAGATTTTTTATAGAGAATGTGGCATGATTTGGATTTGCAGCTTTTTTTAAATACTTTGTTTGAATTCTGTGTGAAACTTTGCCTTGTTTTTTGTGGGTTTATTATGTGCTGTAGAAAAGTTGGGAGAGTTAGGAGATGGAACATCTTCAGTTCTTTGCTTATCAGACTAAGTGACAGTCAGTCTAGGGGCACATGTCGTGTGAAGTTAATCTTTCATCAGATATATTGTGTGCATGGAAATCAAAATTGGAAAGGACTGAGTGCATGCGTGTGTGTGTGTGTGTGTGTGTGTGTGTGTGTGTGTTGTGTATATGCGTCAGTGTATGAGAGCATGTGCTGCAATGTATTATTTTTACTTTGTGTATTTGCAGTAGACACACTAACATACAGACAGATTCGCAAATTAATGGAGAGAGAGAGAGAGAGAGAGAGACAGATAGACAGACAGATATGCATCATATGTCATATGTCATCTCTCACTTGATTTGGTCCATCAACCATCGCTGAAAAAGGCTTGCCAACTGAAAATAAGATTGTCTAAAGAAACACTGTAAGTGTACTTTTTATGTGTTCAGACATGTATCATCTTTGAAGAAGATTTCCAGGTATATCATCACCTGTTCCTCCAGTGTTTTATAGACTAGTTTGTAGATAGATTTCAAATTGGAGCGACTGATGGCGGAGAACGAAGCAAAGTTTAGAAAGGGTGGGGGTTAGTTTCCGCCGAGGACATTGACGAACAAGTACACAAGACACGATGCATTTCGACCCTCTTGGGTCTTCTTCAAGTGAAAACAAATACGTAACATTTAACATTTAGGACAGTACAAACAAAGAACGAAGAGCGACTTATCTGATGTGTGTATGTGGTAAGCTGTGAAGAATGGCTGACTGACCGAAAAAATGACAGAGGGATTATGGGAGAGAAGAGGGCCGGGGGGGGGGGGGGGGGGGGGGGTGGTTGGGGGGGGGGGGTGGGGGGGGAGGTGGGGAGTCCTGATGAGGCGATGGTGTTGTGTGGGTCAGTCAGGTCACCATCGCCTCACTCATCCCCTCCCTTCACGCAACAAACCCCCCCCCCCCCCCCCCCCCCCCCCCCCCGGCCCTCTTCCTCTCCCATAATCCCCCTCTGTCATTTCCTTCGGTCAGCCCATTCTTCACAGCTTACACATGGACATCAGATAAGTCGCTCTTCGTTCTTTGTTTGTACTGTCCTAAATGTTAAATGTTACGTATTTTTGTTTTCACTTGAAGAAGACCCAAGAGGTCGAAATGCATCGTGTCTTGTGTACTTTGTTCGTCAATGTCCTCGGCGGAAACTACGTCAGTGGGGCTGCTTGACGTTAAATTCCAATAAGTTAGCTCCAACCTGGAAACTGTTTATCACAATAAATTCAAGATTTTCTGATTAAGTCAAAAAGAAACTATGCCCTTTCTTACTGTTATCTTCTTTTTTTTTTCTCTCTCTCTCAAGATTGGTTTCAAATACTGGGAGTATGAATACTGGGTAGAATGGTAGGAAGTACATTTTTATCATGCAGGCATGTTGTTCTTTTACTGACAAAAGCTTTAGATATTCCATTCTGTGTACCAGCAATTACTGTCTGATAATTTCTGGCAAAATCCTAACCTGAAAATAACTCTTTGCTAGTTGCTCCATGTTAATTTGTGTGTGTGTGTGTGTGTGTGTGTATGTTAATTTACTGCACATGTCTACACTAGTCAGATTAGACATCATAGCTTTGAAAATGAGAGTGTGATGTTGGCAGTGTTCTGCTGCAGAAAGTCTTTAAAATAACTTTTTTTTTTTTTTTTGCAGATATTGTGGGGAAGGGTGTGTGTTGCCGTTTTATTTCTGTTCAGTTCTTTTCTGAGTAAGGTCTAGACTTAATCTTCTGAGAAGTTTGGCACACAAAGCTGCATTCTTTAAAGTAGAATGAAAAAAGAAGCCTGGGTTCATGTTCTCATCAAATCAACATCTATTTTGATGGGCATTGTTTAAGTGCAAGTCATGGGAGCAGAAAGCCATGGAGTCTAGGTGGCCAGAGAACAGTATGTGTACAGATTCCACCCTTGACCTCCTCGTCGGCAGTTTTTCCTGAGGAGTAAAAGGCTGTATGATGTGACTGTTCATTCTCACACATTCTCTTAGTAGTTCTGTTCAAGAGACACTAAATTGACCATGCGTCGTCATGCAGTTCAGTTGGAGGGTCTTGTCAGTATCACCAGCTTTGTCTTTGCAGTGGCTAATACCGTGTGATTCGGATTCAGTTGTCGGAGAAGTGTTACGAAAGAAAGTGTCAAAGAAAAATGGGGATAGATTAATGAATTGGTGCAAAGGTGCACTGGCAAGGTGTTTGTGTTTGGTGGCAGTGATGAACTGCATTCAGGTAGTTGGTGCAACTTGGACAGTGTTGCAGAAAAGGATATACCAGGAATTTCTTACTTTCTGCTCTCACTCTCCTTAAATCAGATCTTATTTTTCTGCCATGTGTTCCAGTAAATTGAAGTGAATTTGATGAGACAGCACCATAGATGTTCTTAAAATGTGTCTTTCTTCTTGTTTGGCTTTTAGCGTTAGATGAAAAGTAGATATCTTTTAAAGGAAGGTTAAAATGGGTTTGGAATAAAGTACTCCTAAACATCAGTTTGCATGAAACACCTTCAGATGTGCTGGATGTCATGTGTGTGTTGTGGTCATGGAATGATGATCCCCAGAAAAGTCTTTACTTTTTCTTTCTTTTTATATTCATATTACTCATGTTCAGTAACTTTCAAGATAGACGAAGGTATTGATGTACTTTTATAGTGTGTGGGTGGGCATGTTAGACTTGTATATACGCATGTGTCTGGATATGCATGTATTTATTGTGTGTGGTGGTACATTCTCACAGTGTGTGCAAAAAAAAAAAAAAAAAAAAAAAAAAAAAAAATATATATATATATATATATATATATGTGTGTGTGTGTGTGTGTGTGTGTGAGAGAGAGAGAGAGAGAGAGAGAGGGAAAGAAAGAGAGAGAGAGCTCAATCATGTGGTAAATCCTTGGCCTACAGATTGTGTTTATGATTTAACTATTTACATTCAGGGTATAGATATCTGATCTTCATGAATTTGAAATTCATTCATGAAATAGAAACGTGATTTTTGAAATTCCTTTTACCATGTGTTAATGTAAGTATAAATGTTAGTTTATATGAGATCATGCTGGTGGAAAGTGTTTGAATTGAATTGTAGAGTTTGAATTGAATTGCAGAGTTTTTTGTGGACATTACCCAAACGCAGTGATACCATAGGATGGTCATGATAGAGGAAAGAGACTGGAAAATGGGGGATGTCTTAAGAGGTTGTGATAAAAGTCAGAAGAATGCTGTGGATAGTGTGGCTGGTCTCTTTGGCACCAACATGCTTGCTTTGCTTTGCTGACAGGATCAAAGCAGCATAGAAATTCAGCTGGGGGTGACATCTGCAGGTTTAGTAGTCTTTCAGAACAACGTCAGAATCAACACATTTTCATGGTAAGTACAGCAGTGAGATTTTGCTTGTGTTTATTTTGATTGCATTGATGAAGAAAAAAAATGGGCCATTGATAAGTTTGAAAGTATATGTGCTTGTGCTTGAGTCAGGGAGGGAGTCAGTTGCATTTTCTGAGGAGCTATGGGCAAAGCAGTTAAGCTTTGCACAAGCGTAAGTGAAACTTTAAGTAGTGTAAATGCCGTGCTTGGTATTCAGTTCACAAATAGAGCTGTTACTAGGAGGCTTCTTCTGTTTTCCTTGTCAGTAAGGAAGATGCCCCTGTGTATGCATGATGCTTCATATCTTTGGAAGGCTCTGAACCATGGAAGGTGATGAACTAGTTCCATCACCACCTGAAACATGATTCAAAAGGGAACATGGTACTTCAAGCGCAGAGACTGAGAGATATGGTGTGAGATAAAATGCTGATGGAGATCCGAGTGACCTTCAACATCGTTGCTCTGCCCACTCGGTCGTGGCTGAATGAGTTTGGACAAGAGAGAGCTGCTTCCATAGTATGGAAGGGCAAGAATGGAAGAACATGGATAGTGTGGGAAAGGTAGAGCAAAGTAAAGGATAGAACAGCACAGCCGTATGAAAGGGTACATGCCACACAGTGAGGAACCAGGTAGTGATAAGTGGAAAGAGGAAGGGCAACAAATTATATTAGGAAAATGGCATGAGCAGTAGTAGCAAGAATAAATGGCAGCCTTGATTTGAAAGGAAAATTCTGAGGAAAAGTGTGGGCTTGTGAAGAGAGGGGTGGGCTGATTAGTGGAGGCAGAGCATGGCTTGGAGCTGTGCATCGAGCATGATACACACACACACTCGACATGCATACACATGCGCACACACAGCACACACACACACACACACACACACACACACACACACACACACACACACACACACACACAAGCACACACACACACACACACACACACACACACACACACACAAGCACACAAACACACTCTCCCTCTCGATCTCTCTCTCTCCCCCTCACTGTGGCTGGTCAGTTAGAACAGACGCTGTGGTAACTTGTACAGGTTGATATGGTCAAAAGAGCCAAATGAGGATCCAGAGGGAAGTAGTTTTGTGGCTTCAGAAGTCTTGTGGCTCACAGATATGTCATTCTTTTGCAGAATAGTAATTATGATGATAATAGTGATAGATACGAATAACAGAACATGTTTATTTCATCCCAGTTCCACAGAGGTAAAATTGCTTATCAAGAAAAAAAAAAGTGCCACAATAAAAATGTATCCTTAAAGCCAGAATAGATATATAAAACAAAGAACAGATATTATCCCTTAGAGCTCCTTGCACAGACATCCACCCCACCCCACAGTTCTCTTTTTGTCTTGTTGACCTGCCACCTGCTAGCACCTCTCCTTGGATGGCTGTCATGTGTCTTTGACACTTCCCAAATTGTATAGGAGAGAAAAAAAGACCAGCAGCTTGTCTGGACTTGGGCTTTGTGTGATGGCATCTGATGAGCTTGTGCAGGCCACTTTCGACTGCAATGACAAGGAAAAGCAAAAGGTTTCTCACATATACATGTGTGCGCTGAGAGACAGATAGAAGCAGACAGAATTTTATTCAATAGAGGGTGTGACATCTACTTCATGGGGTACAGTAGAGTGGCAGTACACTTTGGAATGAACAGTGAATGATCAGCGCTTCAGTGATATTTCAAAGCATGAAAAGTGACAGAATGAACCTGTCTTCAGTGGTTCCCCTCCCCTCCCTCCCCCCATCCCCCCACCCCCCCCCCACCTTCCCTCTTGTATTTCTAAATGGGATGGCGTTGCCTCTGCTTTCAGGGCAAAGATTGTGAAGATCTCCTTCAAGAGGAAACAGTTTTTCATTCAGTTACGGAGAGAGGTGGTAAGACTGTTTCTTCTTCTTTGTGTTTATGCGTGTGTATGTGTGAGTTCATCTTGGTTTCATGATCTAGAACTGTATTTCTTGGGGCTGCCAAATGCTGAGTGGGGCAGCCACTGGAAGGCAGTTTTGATTAACAGAAACATACAGATTAACAAAATGCCACTCAAGCACAGAGATTTGTTTTAGATGGGAACAAATCAGAAGATGACATTTATGAAGAATAGTTAAAGGCTTAGTGTGGTACATAGACTGTAAGAAATATACCTCTGCAAATGGAAAGGGATATTTTTACTGTTTACTAAGAAATGTTTAAAGACCAGCCGCCGTGGCGAAGTGGTTAGCGTCGCGGACTCCCGGCTGGGAGGTCGTGGGTTCGAATCCCATCAGAGGCATGTGGGTTTTTCTGCCCCGACCGGCTCCTACCCAGAGTTGAGTTTGCTGCGGACTCAGTTGGGAAGACTGGGACCACCCAGTCGAGTTTCATCCACTTAATGGATGCGTTTCTGAGAGTGTTGCTCAAATTTCCTGACCAACACTGCAGGTGCCTGTATCTCTCGGGCCTGGTTGACGCCGGGATATATTATGAAAGGAAGCGTAGAGTACAGCCCTGTCATGTAGTCTCAGACCGAAATGGAAATCCGTAGCATCATCTTAATCATCCTCATTCTCATCGTACAGCATTAAAAAGAATGTCTCAGGTTCTGTGGCCTTTCATGCCCTGCTCTCATGGTGACCTCAGTTTCGATGTCCTCTCCACGTCTGTGGCCTGGTTTGGTTCCGTTGGGGTCACCGGTATCGGCGAGTCCATGGGGGCTGTCGTTGGACGGACGTGGTGGTACCCTCCGGGGGGAGAGCTCACTCACGCCGGCTCCGCGACTAAGCAATTATTGTCATCAGTAGGGGGCTTAGTAGGTGGTGTCCTGCGTATGTTAGATCAGAACAGGCTCCACTGAACACCACCGAAGTGACTCGGCAGCAGTGCAGTGTCTCCTCCGGTGGGTTGCCTCTTGACGACTTGACATTGACTGCTTCCTGTGGATTGCCGGTCGGCCGGGGCTGCGGCGGGACCGGCCGGCTGTGGCTGTGGACGGGGTGTCGGAATGAGCGGCACTGCGTGGGTGCACTGCCTCTAAGGTGGCGCAGAAGTTGGGACAGCAAAAAAAAAAAAAAAAAAAAAAAATGTTTAAAGAAACGAAGGGGAGAGGGAGGGGAAGGGATTAGATGTGGGTTGGCTTTTAGTCTTGAAAGCTCTAATCATTTTCAGTTAGTAATGCTATACCTGTTTTAACCTGATTTTGTCAAAATCTTTGGAATGCATTTTTTTTTTTTTTTTACTGTGAAAAGGTTGGGATTTGAGTTCTGAAATTATGTCAGATGATACAGATTTGGCTTTCAAAACAGTTATGAGCAGTGGTAGCAAAGAATCATTGTTTTTATGATACACATACACTGCACAACATTTGATGTCCTATTATTTTCATTTTGGAAGACGGTTCTCTATTGCATGCAAACAAAATGGTGTACACAGTTACTGTTTCCCAGCAGCGATGTGATTTTGATAAATAAGTAGAGAGAATTATTCTATAGAAAGTAGTCTAAGTAGGCATAAATTTGGGAAATAGTATGGCTGATCAGGGAGATGTTAATGTACGGTAAAAAAAAAAAACTAGTACTGCGAGAGAATTTGCCGCTAAGTATTGTCTACAGAGGTGAACATTAAGAGACAGTCATAGTGGTTCCTTGTAGCGGTAAAGCTACTGTTCAGTCAGTGAGTGAATCACATTGTCCTGTGTGCCATGGTTAGTTTTAGTTGATGTATTTTGTGACAGTGTATGTTGTTCTTGTACTTTGAAAAGTGTTTGAAGTAAATGAGGGAAAAAAAAAAAGAAAGCATGAAAGAGATCTGGGAAATGTGTTTTCGATGTCTGTAGAGAGGAAGATTTGGTGTCTGTTGTTTAGATCTGAAACAGTAATGTCTTGTTTTTTTTTTTTTTTCTTTCCTTTTTTTTTTTTTCTGTCTGTTCTTTTCTTTTTTTTTTTTTTTTTTTTTTTTTTTTTTTTTTTTTTAGGTCAAAGATGTGATCTCTCAACACCTCAAAGATGATTTGGATGTGTATGGTTAGGTGGTTTCTTCTTTCTTGTTTTCTTTTTTCTTTTTTCCTTGCCTGTGTTACAAAATTTGTTTCAGATTGCATTATTTTCAAACAGAAAGTGTGACCAGTTTTTCTTTTTGTCTCTTTGATACTTGACTATGAAAAAGAGTGACATGGGTGCATAGGCAGGGTAATGGGGGTTGGGATAAGGGGGGTCAGAGGAAAGTGATCAAAACATGTGTTTAAATGTGAGACAATTTGTGTGATGCTCTGCTCAAAGGCAGATTTGAAAAGCTGCTCACCTGTTATGCGGTGTTTTCAGGTGACGGATAATGTAGAGCCCCCAGCTGAAGAGAAAAGCACAAAATCTCAAGTAATCATGGCTTGCCCTCTCACCCCTAACACAACCACAACTCTCACTCTGTTGTGTGTGTGTGTGTGCGTGTGCGTGTCCATGTTCTTGGCCATCTTCTTGCTGTGGGCCTAGCCTTGGTGTTAACTGTGCCATCACTCTTAATCAACTGATTAATGAATACTGTGAAGACCTTCTCTGGTTCGTCTAGTGAAGTGACATCACATTATTCTCTACTACTAAATCCATGGCTTGAGTCATGTGCGCTGGGTCTCTGCGTTAACATTCAACTTCATGCTATATTGTACACTTCTTTTTAAAGGCTACTTTTTGACTGTTGTTGTCAACATCACATTGTTGTCAAGCATGTGTTTCTTCCCCATCTCTTGCCATGTATCCCATATGCAGCTGCATTAGCAATATAGCATACTACTTGTATTCATTTTAGTATGAGGCAGAAATTGTTTCTTGGTATGATAGTATCCCCCATCAGTTTCATTCCCTGTCAGTTTCATTCCCCATCAGTTTCATTGAGTATGAATAAAGAATCCTTGATTGTTCATATGAGAATGCATGTTAGTATTACTGTTCCTTTCTTACGAGAGAGGTCTCTTATCGGCATGAGATTGCATGCTGACCATTTTATTTCAGACAAGAGAGATATTGTCTGAAAGAGAGTTGTTACTTATGGCATCATGGTGTATACTCAGTTTCATCAAAAAAAACATATGCTTCTGTTCATTTTCTTAAGAGGAATAAATCATTCCTTGTACTGAAATGAATTTGCTGACATTTTCTTTTCTTATAAGCAGAAAACATCCTTCTTTGTATTGTAATGTATCATCCTGTTCATTTTTGTTTCTTGTGAGGAACGATCTATTATCTGCATTGCAGTTTGTATTCGCTTTCTTTTTTCTATCTGACAGTGGAGATGTCAGTGTTTCTCTCAAGAGAGATATAAGTATCCTACTGAAAACTCATTTTTATTTTTTTACTCACAAGGGGAACATCTTTGTAAGCCATATAATGGGATACTTTATTGATTTTTTTTTCCTCACGAAGTAAAGTTGTATCAACATCATTGTAAATAAAATAATCATTTCATTTCTTCCAAGGGAGTACCATAGAAATTCCTTTGCCATTTGCATGTGTTTGAGATTATGGTGTGTGTGTGTGTGTTTGTGTGCATCTGCATGGTCTTCTTATATCCAACAGTTTTGAAGATGTTGATCTTATACCTTATTGAAGATTTTTACCTTGATGCAGGTCTGTGCAGAGTTATATATACATATACCCCTTTTTTTCAGTCTTTTTTTTTTTTTCCAGAAAACAATCACCAACTCACTTTTGTAATCCAGGTTAGAAAATGAAACTACTGTTTGTGTGAAGTGAGTCAAGAGTTTATGACAACAGTGTTGGCAGGAAATGCAGGAAGGCAGCACACTTTTTTAGCTGATCCAAGATAAATCAACATCTGCCATTGGTCGCCTGGTGGTTCAGTGACCCTGTGCACTCACCAGTGCTAAGGGGCAAAGTTAGTTGTATAATGTATGAAAGAGAAAGCAACCCATGCAATGTCCTACATTAGGCGGGCCCTGCAAAGCTGGGTTTTTTTTTTTTGTCTCTGCACTGTCTGACCTGTTTTGCTGCAGTTAAAAACAACAGGGAAAAAAAAGGAATGAATTATAAGAGAGAGATGTGAGCCAAGGTTTTCACAGAAAGGTTTCCTGATGCGTATCTGTGAACAGAAGGGGTACTAGGTCATTACGTGTCCGTTTTAAGTGTCAGTGCTTTTTTGTGTTTCTTTTTTAATTTTCTTTTAATAAATTGCATGCAGTCGGTCACGCCATGGCATACTTTCATTTGTTGTGGGCCCAAATGCTTCTCACTGATGGTAGCGTTGCAGTGAGTAAGAAAGCTCATGCTCAGAGTGTACAGTTACATGTCCAGTTACTTCTGTCACTTCTACCTCGTGGCCGTGTGTCACCTATAACATCTCTTTTCTGCTTGTAGTACTACCTCTTGAACAGTGTAGTCATCTGATTTTGGTGAATTTTAAGCCTATGACAGTTGAAGGAGAGATTCTTTGCTAGTTCTGTCAAGCAAATGTGGTGCCTTTTTGTTTCGTTTTTTGGTCAAAGAAAAAAAAAAAAGGCATATTAGGTTATTAAAATGTTCATTTTTCAGCAGATCATTGGTTTTGCTCCCAAGGTATTGTTTGTTTGCTTATTGTTTGCATCTGTTGTATATCCAAATCCACACATTGTGCTGTGGACTGACACATTAATAATTGAAACGACGGATCCTGTTTACTTTGCTGGTATTCCATTGTTTCATGCAAGTTTACATGTATCCGACTTTAACCAGATGTTTGTTTACTGTCGAGTGGCTGTGGGTTATTAAGACTGCTGTTAAAGCTGTGTGGGAGGTCAGGGTTCTCAACAACACTGTTCTACCCAACTCGCAGGCGAAAGGGTATCCATGAAATGTTGAGGATGGAGTTGTGATCAGTCCAGTCCTTAAACTACACATAGTTGTCAGATCCAAGCTGCTGCAGGATTAGGTAGGACAGTTAACTCTCTTCACCAAAAGAGAAAGGAAACACGCTAGAAACTAAGGGATTATGCTGTCCTTTTTCAGGTTCCTGTGCCAAGGGGCCATGCTTTTATCCTCATCCTCTGTCACGGCAGTTGAGGAGCTGTCATGTATATTCATTGTTGATCTGTTTTCCATCTCTGTCTCTTTCGCGCTTCATCCTTTTGTTGGTTTTGACAGCTCACTGTCCCGTGTTGTGTAACTGTTCTGGTCTGTACTTCTTTCATCACATGGCAGTGTGCTGACATTAACTGGAGTGTTGATTGCTCTGTTGATCATTGTCACATGTAAACAGGATTGTTGCACTGGCTGATTCCAAGACCCAGTCGCTTTGTATAACGTGATTATGCATGAACTGATTCCATGGCGCAGTTGATATTATCGCGCTAGGTTTTGATTGTCACACACAAACTGATTCCATGGGCCAGTTGATGGGTATCGCTAGGTTTTAATAGTCACACATGAACTGATTCCACGGCCCAGTTGATATGTATCGCTAGGTTTTGATTGTCACACACGAACTGATTACATGGCCCAGTTGATATTATCGCTAGGTTTTGATTGTCGCACACGAACCGATTCCATGGCCCAGTTGATAGGTATCGCTAGGTTTTAATAGTCACACATGAACTGATTCCATGGCCCAGTTGATAGGTATCGCTAGGTTTAATAGTCACACATGAACTGATTCCATAACCCAGTTGATATGTATCACTAGGTTTTGATAGTCACACACGAACTGATTCCATGGACCAGTAGACGTATAGAGCTAGGTTTTGATGGTCAGTTATGAAGTAGTAATTATGTGACCAAATCACTGTGGAGGATAAGGTGTTGATAATAGTCACAAAGAAACTGATTCCATGACCAAGTCTTTGCGTATAGTTAGAAGTAGATGATAGTCGCACATAGACTGAATCTAGAACATGTTACTTCTGTATGGCTAGCTGTTGATAATAGTCATACATGCGGTTTTCTCACAACCAGGTCACTGCATATGGGTAGTTTCTGGATTATAATCACACATGAATTGATTCCATGACCAAGTCACAATGAATCGTTTGATCTTGGTAATTGTCTCCTATGAACTGACGACTGACCAAGTTTTTGTGTAGGAGTAATTGGAGATGACAGTTGCACATCAACAGATTTTACAACCAGGTTATGAGCTATGGTTAGGTGCTGATAATTATGACACATGAGCTGGTTCTCTGGCCATGTTGCCATGTTTGTTAGGGTTGTGATGATAGTCGCACATCCAGCAGATTTCATGCGCCAGCCACGTGTGTATGGTTGGGTGTTGATGATAGATTCAAAGGCCCAGTCACTGTGTATGGTTAGATGAAATACTGTGATTGTCTGTCCGATTGAAGAGCTGGTGTGATGGGTTATTCTCAGACATTATGTGATAGTGACTGGGCAAATATTCTATTATGGCATGGACAGAGGGAGCCAGTTTACGGGTGTGAGGCCTATGTGTGCGTTTGAAACCACTGTCTGGGTGATTGTTGGTTCACAGTTATGTTCAAGTGTGGAGACGGCACCGCCCTGAATGAGTGTGTTGGTAGTGTAATGATGCTTTCACTCTAGCCTTTGATGTGGTGTTCAGTGATGGCGCTTCCTGTCTACCATGTTTGTCTGTATTTTTTTCTCTCTCTCTCTTTTTTTTTTGCAGAGAACTACCCCCAGTTCACTTTATCATTTGACTTAATTGCTGCTGCCACAAAAAGCTGCTTTTCCCATACCGTTATAAAGGACCATTCAGAGCTCATGTTGCTAGACTTGTTTATGTGGAAGGTTGTTACGGCTATGGGAAGCTAGTAAAATACACTTTCAGTGATTGGTCGCATAAATTTATCTGTGACATGTTCAAGAGGCAACTGAACATTTGGTTATCGAGGAACATTTGTACTCCTTGCATTTTGCATCTGTAAGTATTTTACAGTTCTTGCTTTCATGTCCAGTTTGCTGTTTGCATGCTGGCTGTGGTTCTAGTGGTTCCATCAGTATATTGCACAGGGCATCATGACTCTTGTACATTTTTTTTCTTTTTTTTTTTTGTTTTTGTTTTGTTGGATGTTTCCGACTCAGATAGCTCTTATTACCTGGTTTTTGTGCCATTTGCAATTGGGGTCAGCCTCAACATGGACCATTTTAAGCTTGAGAATGTATGTTGCTTGTTGTGTTTGAAACAGACGGTTCAAAATGGTTGCTCCCAGCTGGTTTCTTGAGATGACAGTCAGTCTGTTTGAAATTAGGTGCATAAGGTCCGCTCCAGCTGTATGGTAGAAAAACAGTTTATGTGGCAGCATTTTTTTAACATTGCAGCAGTGTTGGTCTGATTTTGCATATTTGTGTTCACATGCTTTGTGTGTGTGTGTGTGTGTGTGTGTGTGTGTGTGTGTGTGTGTGTGTGTGTGTGTGTGTGTGTGTGTGTGTGTGTGTTTGAAGATTCCATTATGTGATTTTATATTTGTGTGTGTGTGTGGTGTCTCTGAATCCATGCATATGTATGTTTTCCCACCCTTGGAATACCAGTGGCCACTTTCATTATTCTCCCAGATTGGAAATCATGTACTTAATTATTTGTATTGGCAATTTTTCTTTAAATCATGTGATGCAGCTCTTCAGACATACATTTTCTTCCATCATGATGCTTAGAGGCTAAAATCGCGTTTTATGTTACTAATTGTTTTAAACTTTTTTAATAGGATTATTTCTCTGTCACTCAGTCTCTGTCTTTCCGACTGTCTTTCTCTCTCTGTCTTTGTCTATCTGTCTGTCTCTCCATAGATGTTTTGAATTTTTGGTAAATATTATCATTAATTGGAGGGCTGGGGAGAACTACAGGTCCATTGTTTTATTTGTAATGAATTGCGCATACACAAATGAGTGTGAGGCATGTATGTTTGGCATAAAACATACATAAAACACAAATGTTCATGTGCATTTATACGAAAACTTGCTGTCTCACACACACACACACACACACACACACACACACACACACACACACACACACACACACACACACACATGTTCCTATAAATGTTTTATATATCTGCACAAGGAAAACTGAACATACCTAACAAACTTTTAGCCTTTTTATGAATTTTCCTGTCCAACACATCTCATATTTAAGAAAATCACAAGTGTGAAGTTTGTGAAGCTGGTCGTTGCTGACTGTTTTCCCATGTGATGAAGGTTTGAAATAACAGAGACTGAACTTACCCTGTGCCATCAAAGGAAAGAGAAGCCACCTTGGATAGTTATAAATTTAGTTCGCCAGCAAGAAAAAAAAAAAAAGGAAAAAAAAAAAATGGTTAAAGTCTGAGACTGTTGATCATGAATTCCGAGATTTTGGGCAGAGGTTGATTCTGCTGTCACTCTTTTTTATGATCAAGTGAAACCTTGGTTAACTACCCATTTGTATGTTTATTTCCTCCTCACAGTGACCAAACTTCGTGTGTTTGAGCATTTCCTTGTTTGACAGGCAGAGTTTTGTGTGTGTGTGTGGTTAAGTGGTTGAAAAAATTGTGGGCATCAGTCTCATTATCCAGTTAATTACTGCCCCACTCTCCATGCTTCCATTAACCTCATTCCCAACTTCCATTAATCGTTCAACTGAATTTTTCCTGTAGAATGCAGTCTTGTGAGATTGAAGACAAATTTTGTTTTGTTGTCTGCAACATGATATTTGATATTCTGAGAGGGATGGTCTGAGTGAGAACTTGATAGTTTTTCCATGCATTGACATGACCATTATGTTGCTAAGAAATTTTAGTATTTTCATGACTGCATTGTGAGCTGCTGGTCAGTGTGCCTTTCTGTGAAAAAGAGAGACAGAGTTTTGGACGTTTCAGTGTTGCTGGAGAGAAGTCCCACTGCTGCAGCATGGAGAGATACATGTTCTGAAGACTGCACTGGAATGTGTGCCTTGTAAACACATCATGTGGAAACTTCTCTTTGATGACATATGAGATTCTGAACGCTTTTAAAAGTATTTTCCTGAAGTGGTTTGAAGGTAGGATATCCTGTTTAGCAGACAATCTCTTTAATTTCTTTTTCCAATTTGAAAGCAAATTTTAAGGGATGGGGAAAGAAGATGAAAATGACAAAATGGTGATGTCGGACGGATTTCATGGTGAAGGATCATTTCTGTGGACTGAATTGGGTTGTGGAAGATGTGTTTTCTGCAGCTCATACGGTGAAGTTTGTTTTGGACTGAGGATATGTGGTTTTGTGTCCTTGCAGAACGACCCGGTGGAGAACCTGATTGGCTTCAACATGGTCAGCTACCGCTCCTGTAAAAACCTTTGGAAGTCGTGCGTGGAGCAGCATCACACCTTCTTTCGTCTCCACCACCCCAACCCTCCCTCCAAAAAGATTTTCTCTATAGGCTCAAAATTTAGGTATAGGTAAGACTTTCCAGTTTGCTTGCTTACTGGCTTTGGGTGTTTCCTTCTTCAGATTTGTATACTTCTTTACTTTTTTTCATTTGTAAGTGTGTGTGTGTGTGTGTGTGTGTGTGTGTGTGTGTGTGTGTGTGTGTGTTGGTGTGTTCAGTTGGTTGGTTGGTTTTTTTTGTTTGTTTTTGATTTGGTGTTTGATTTAGTTGTAGTTTTTGCCTTTTTTTTTTTTTCTTTCTTTTCTGTTTTTAGTTAGGGGTTGAGGTTAATGTTTAATGTTTATTTTTTCCCTATCAGTTTGACTTTAGAAGTAAAAAGAAAGAACGAAAACACAAAGATAAACATGTACATATAGATGGATGATGTGTGTGTGTGTGTGTGTGTGTGTGTGTGTGTATGTATGTGTGTGTGTGTGTGTGTAAGCACTCTTATGAGAAGAATCATGCAAAGTAGAGAGAGATATGTTTGATATGTTTTATTTTGCTCTATTGATTGCAAAATTATTTTGCGTTTATGACTTTTCTGATGTTCCTGTTCTAAAACTGATAGCATTATTTGGTTGTGAAATGCTAGTCATTTAAGCCACTGTTTTAGAACTGCTGTCTTATTTATATTGATCTTTGGATTAAGTGGATGGGGGAGGGGATGAAGGTGTAGTGTATTAAACTCTTGTTCAGCTTGATAGTAGCTGTCACAGACAATGTGAGATAATAAACTAGCATGGAACAGAAAAAAACCTCCACTGTTGATGGGAATTCACTTATTTCAGATACTGTAGTCATTCTCATTTTATTTAGTTTAGTTCTTTGATTTCTTTTTTTTTTTTTCTTTTTTCTTTTCCTTATTGAGGGTGACAGTAGTAGAAAAGGTTCTCAATGAATGTATATACATTTAGGTTTTGAAGATTATTGTATGGACTGAAGAATGTAGTGTTTAAGGGTAGAAAATGTGATGGATCAGTGTGTTTTGGAGTGGCATATGCAAGGGTGCACTAACACATCTAACCTGTATGAGATTCTGACATAGCAAGGAAGGGCAGTGCCCAGACTCGCCTTCTCCTCATTCAACTGCAATCACCACAGTAAAGAAGTGTTACTTCCCGTGGGCTATCAAATCAGAATGAAATATATTGCTTTGTTTTTGTGAATGATGCTCTTGTGCACACTTTGTAAGTTAAAAGGGAAAGTTTGATTAGAAATAAAAAGATGTCATTTTTTTTCTCTTTTCTTAAGTCTGAAAGTTGACAGTTGATGTTCATTATGATCTTCAAAGTGGTAGTTTGTAAGTTGAAAGTTGGTAAAAAATAAATTATTTTGATTTGATCTTCTCCCCTTTTGGCCTCTATCACTGCTGGCTTAAACATTGATATAGATCATCAGTGGCAAAGTTCATTTTGAGCTTTTTCTGCTCAATTTTAGACATCGTGATAATTGAAAGAGACGGAATACAGTTGTCACTAGCAAATAATGGACAGCTTGAGGCATGTCTGAGGATGTGCGTTGCGCTTGTTCCCACTCATCTGTGAGGGGCAGCTTCGCTGTTGGCCGGAGTTTGTTTTTTTCCTGTTCAGTCCATACCTTATGGAAGGTTATGACAAGTATGGGGCAAATGTAAGCAAGAAGTTAATGGGTGAGAGAATTTTTATCAGAGAAATCTGAATATTCTCTTCTTCTTATGCAGGTCTAGAAACAGCGAGACCTTAAAAGCCGTATGTTCATATATGTTGGGCATAAATGACCTAGATCCATAGTTTGACATCAGCCAGAAAAGTCGGGACATAAGTTACATACATGCTAAAATCTTAGCTTGGTAACTTTGTTCTTCCACATACGTGTAAGTATTGCGTATACATGATATTTCTTTTTTGTCGGTTGCAGTTTCAGCTGTGAAATTGAATAACATGCTGGCTATCAATTTCAGCAATGTAGAGGTCATGCTTCTGTAAAGTACAGCTGGTTGTTAAGGTCTCAGATCGAAAGATTAGTTAAAAACTGGAATTACAACATTCAAAACACACAGCCATGCCGTTAAAAACATTAGCTCGATGAATACCAAATGAAAAAGTAGTAGAGGCTTCATTTTGAAAGCAGTGTATGACATGCAGGTGGTGCTGTGGAAGGTGTAGAGAAAGTGTGCATGAAAGACAGATCGCTGTAACTTGGGGCTTAGTTCACTGACTGTAGGGATTGCTCTAACCCTTCATGGGCTTCCACTGCAGACGTAGTTCATAAAGGTGACCGTCATTGTTGGATTGTCCTAACAGGCCACTGCATTAACATGGTTACACGTAATCAGCTGTCACCCTCACTGTTGGATTTCTCTTAACATGCTAGTGCAGCAAATATGGATACAGTTAACGAGGAGAGTCTTCCTCATTGACTTCAGCAGTATACTCTGTAGGCACATGCTGCTCTCTTTATATATTGTCTGTGTTTGTTTCTTAACACTTACCATGCTTTGTGGGATTTTGAGTGTGTGTGTATGTTTGGTAATTGCATGAGTTTTTTTTTTGTTTGTTTGTTAAATGCAATTAATGTGTTGGAGATAATTGTGTGACAAGTGTGTATATTAATGATCATTTTCTCTGTGTCGAAGTATTTTTAACCACGCACATTTGTGTATGACAAAAGTTACAAAGAACAAGGACAGACTGTAAAGATCGCATGTACATGCACTTACGTAGCATGTGTAAAGGACTTGACGTCTGAGCTTTTGCCTTGGTGCATAACATAGGCACTGAAGAGCATGAGAAAACATGTGTGCATCTCTATTAGGGATGAGGAAAAGGCGAATTCCATGTTCTGTAGTTCTGACAGGAGAGCCTGGCCGGCGGTGAACTCTTGTTTTGTTCAGAATACTGTGATTGTTTTCACAGGTATATCATAAGAATGACTATGGTCTGCAGCAAGGGAAGGGAGATGGCCTTTGATGCCTGTCAGTTTGAGTTTAGTTGAAAACCTGTTTGGAAGGACGTTTTCATTTTTGTTTGTCTGCATAAATCGTTTCACTGTGATTTGATTTCTTTTTTTAATGGTTTGTTTGGTAGTTGACCTGAAATTGGCTGGCATAATTCTTCATCGGTTGCACATTATTTGGACACAGTCAGATGGCGTACTGCGTACTTAACTTTTTTCTTTTTGTCTTTCATCACCCTGTCTGTCTGCAGCAAGGGATTAAGTATCTATCAATCTCTGGATCTCACTAACTGCATGTTGACTCCTGTTTACAATTCATTGATGCTAACCTTCATAGGTGAAACAGTCTTGATCTGCTGACCTCTGTAGTATATCAGATAGATCTTCCGGACTCTGTAAGAGGAAAGTAAACGATACTTACATTATAGGACTATGTGATGGACGTTAAGCAATAACAGTGTAAACTGTAATTGTTGGGTATGTGCTGGTAGTAGCTGCCAACTAAAGAATGTAGAAAATCTAGGTCTGTGAATTCCAGTTTTCTCTGGTTATCAAACAGCATGAAGCTACCACTGACCTCTGTGTGCAAAAAGATAATAAAACATTTGTCTCTCTGTTTATGTGACATGCCAAAAATTGAGCTTTAACCCTAGAATGTGAACACAAGTATGCATCCATGACCAGTGTGTGTCTGTTGCATGAAACAGTTAACCTCAAAGATGTGTACGGATCAAACACATCTGCTGTATGCCAGGTAGGTAGGAAAAACAAAGGGCCTACTGTCACACTGATCTAGAATACTGATGAAGGCTTTTTTCTTGAGCCTCTGTAGCCAAGTTATTGACATGACTGACACGACGTGACAGACAGGAGAGATGAAGCTTGGGAGTGCCTGTTCAGTGGCGCAGTGTTGAGGGAGGATCAGAGCCAGGCGAGGGGAGCCTCTGACCTTGTGTGTGTGTACCACTTTTGTTCCAGTGGTAGGACTGAGTATCAAACGTTAGAGGAAAGTAGAAGACGCGCCAAAGTAGACCGAGCCTCTCTCCAGGTACTGTATTGCTTCGTCTGTCGTCTTGATGGTTCTCAAGTTTATGTCACCAGGTCATGTTTAAAAATGAGAGCATGGATGCTTGTCAGCCTAAATTTGTGTGAAAAGAAGCTAAAAAAAAAAAAAAAAGAAAAGAAAAGAAAAAACATTTAAGGGGAAGGGGGGCAGTGCGTGTTTGCATGTGTGTGTGTGGGGGAGGGGGGGTGGAGGGGTGTGATTTTTATTATTTTATACTTGATACAGCTGGTGCTAGTGATGATTGATCTCGGCCCTTAAGATGAGAGAGAGTCTGGATCAGAAAACTACCAGTAAAAAGACCTGCATTTCTTCTGGTTCACAGTGATACAGTGATAAAAGTTTTATTCTCAGAATTTTTGTACACCACTATATAGGGTAAGTGGGGTATCATTCACTTAAAAAAAAACAACAACAAAAAAAACTTCAGTATCGTGAGTGTGGTTCACTGGAGTGGCTGACAATTGGTTTGGGATATTGATCTAACTCGGCCATTGTATGCACTAATCACTTATTTGGGGGTGGCTAAAAACTTTGCTTCAGGTGTGTCTTATAACAATTTGACCTTCCCTTCAGAGTTTAAATAGCTAATAAAATCTGTATCTAGGCTTCTTGTATACAGTGCGTGTGTGAGAGAGAGCAAGTTAAACATTTACATATCTCTAACTGCTGTTATTCTTGGACATAAGCTAAAGGTTTGTGCAGTTGAATTTAATGACTTCATATTGGCAGGTTCAGATGAGTTTATTGAATAAATTTATTGTGGGTTTCGTTAGTTCTCTAAATGGAATCGATTTGGTCATTTTGTATGAATGTGTCAGTTTTGTCAACAGATTCATTTCAGTTTAAGGAGAACACTGTAGAAAGCAAGATGAGAGAGGAGGATTTTATTGAGTTTTTGTCTTTTTCAGAATTTTATCGCTGTCTTCCCACTTAAGGAGATAATCATTCATCATTGCATGACTTCTCCGCCCTCTGTGTAGTTCTTTGCATATTACCTTGTGTGTAAATATAACTTCACTATCAGATTTATACAGCTCTGCCTAAGGAGAATACATGAGCGGAGGCCAGGGTTGGCACCACCGATATTTTCCTCTTTTGTTTCTCTGTTGGCATCTCTTTTTCTTCATTACTCCTCAAAGTGAATTTTGCAGCAGAATTTTGTCAAGGACAACAGCATTATTGCCATTGGGCTCTTTTACATGCATTAAGTACACAGTGGACGCTGGACGTTGGCTTAGTGCCTCCTCCAAAGGCCTTTAAATCTTTCGACTGTGTTTTCTTAAGCCAGGACTGTGTGTATCTGTATCTATCTATACTTACACCTTTTTTTTTTTCTCACTTAATCTCTGTCTCAGTTTTTTACTGGCTGTTAAGAAGTCTTTCTTTCACTGTGTGAATTAACTTCAACTGATGATCCTTTCCCGTTATTCTTTTTTTTTTTCCTATTATATTTCATCTTACCAAACTGAAACATAGCAGATACTGAAACTGTTAGCTGATCCTTTGCTGAAGAGAGAAAAACTTCCAAACATACCTTATCAAAGTTCACGACTTCTTACCTTCAGGTCACCCAGCAAGCGATATCGGAGGACAGTGGGGGCTGTGTCGAGGGATGCCATTTTGGAGGAGCGGCGTTTCATTGAAGGATATCGGCAGTTGTCCAAATCACAGACATTTTCTGGTCACTCTGAACACTCGCATTACGGGTTTAATCGTCGGGATGGTGTCAATAGTCATGTGCGTGCCACACTGCCTCATGATTACAAGACTTCGAGGACCCTGTGGAATGATGGGGATCGATCGGAGAAATCTGATGAGTGAGTAGGATTGTGTGTGTGTGTGTGTGTGTGTGTGTGTGTGTGTGCGCGCGCGCATGAATGTATGGTATTGTGTGTGTTTGCCTTATCCAGTGTGCACATTTATGCATGTCTTGTAAGTGTATTTTTTTTTTTTTTTTTATTTGTAATTAGGATATCTTTATTTTTTCACTCTATATTTCCTTGAGTGAAATCTGTGGTCTTGGAGGTGGGGGAGGGGAGAATCGAGAGTGAGAAATCTGTTCTTTCTGTGACTGTTAACTCTCTTCTCTTTTTTTTTTTTTTTCTTTTATTTTGCTTCTTCTGTATCTTTTTTGTTTATGTAACTATGTTAGTGTTTTATCTCTAGCTTCTTTTTTTTTTTATTTATCTTACCTGAATCTGACTTGTCTGTTTTTTTTCCCCATAACTTTGCATGTCTTTATGTGAACAGCTTGTCATTATGTTAACAACAGACACACACACAAAAAAAAAGAATGAATGTTGCTGTCCTATCCCTTTCTGTCTGTCTGTCTTTGTATTCATCTGAAGGACCTCACCCCTCAGCTGAACTTCCTCACCCTTTTCTTCTTCTGCCTCCCTTTTCTTATTGTTTCTTTATGTTGCTGTCTTTTCTGCCTCTTTCTGTATGTCTTAGTGTTGCCTCTGAACAATTTTATGTGAGTGGGCGCAAACGTGCTGTGCAAAAGTTATACATGTACAGATGTGTGCGGGTCTGCAGATAGTGTGATCTCTCTCTTTTCTGTCTTCCCGCTGTCACTTTTAATCTTCCCGCTCTCTCACTTTAGTCTTTCTGGTGTTTTGCTTCGCTGTTCAGTCTTCCTGGTTTACCGTCTCTGTTTTCAGTCATTCTGTTCTCAGTTTTCAGTCTTCCTGTTTTATTGTCTCTTTTTTAAAAATCTTCCTGCTGTTCTCTCTGTTCAGTCATCCTGTTGTGCTGTCTCTGTTTTCGGTCTTCCCTGTTGGTTTGCCTTTTCAGTCTGCCTGTTTAGTCTCTCTTTTCAGTCTTTTTGTTGTTCTATCGTTGTATCTCCCATTTCAGTCTTCTGGTGCTGTCTTTTCAGTCCTCCTGTTGTTCTGTCACTTGTTTCAGTATCTTGGTTGTTGCCTCCCTTTTCATTCTTCCTGTTCTTCTGCCTCTCTTTTCAGTCTTCCTGTTCTTCTGCCTCTCTTTTCATTCTTCCTGTTCTTCTGCCTCTCTTTCAGTCTTCCTGTTCTTCTGCCTCCCTCTTCATTCTTCCTGTTTTCTTCTGCCTCTCTTTTCATTCTTCCTGTTCTTCTGCCTCTCTTTTCAGTCTTCCTGTTCTTCTTCTGCCTCCCTCTTCATTCTTCCTGTTCTCTCTGCCTCTCTTTTCAGTCTTCCTGGTGTTTTTTTTCTCTCTTTTCAGTTGCCCTGCTCTTCTGTCTCTCTTTTTTCAGTCTGTCTGTTGTTCTGGTCGGTTTTTTTTTTTTCAGTCTTCCTGTAGGTCTGTCTCTTGTTTTTCAGTGTTCCCAAT
>JADBJO010002918.1:115000-122500 GCA_016801955.1 Conus betulinus | reverse complement strand
AGAAACGAAAATGACCCAAACATAAAAAAAACACAACACAAAAAAACCCATGTAATGTGTGCAGTTGAGAACACTATTCCTTGCTTGGCAAGAACTGCAATTTGTGGAAAGCATTCATCGAAGAGACACTTAATTGCTTCAATTTTAAGTTTTTTGATCCATTTTCAGTTGCATTAAGATTCTGGTCAGGAGAAAGTTTGGAGAATTTTATATTGATAATCTCTTGGGGGATGTTATATTGATAATTCTTTGGAGAATGTTATATTGATAATTCTTTTGAGACCTTGAGAGAAAGGGTGCCCATAAGGTACGAGGATGGAAAACACAGACTTCATTTCGAAACAGGTTAGTACAGTGTAGGCGAAGGAGCGGTAATGACAGACCTGTGCCATACAGACCAGTATAATGGGGGAAAGGAATGGAAATGACAGGTGCCAAAGAGGTCGATGGCAGGGGGAGGGGGGGGGGGGGGGGGAACAATGTCTGCAGTGTACTAGGAGGGTTGGTGGTGACTGCCCCCCTGCAAAGCCCTGCCAGGAAAAAGGGGGGGGTGTCGTGTGTGCTATCCTGTTTTTCTGCTCCATTAAGCTGGCAGATAGGGGTCATGGGGGTGGGTGTGAGGGGTGAACGAGTCTGAACTGCTCTCTCTCTGTCTGTCACTCTCTGTCTCTCTGTTTCTCTCTCTTTATCTCTGTCTGTCTGTCTGTATGTCAGTCTCTCTTTTTTCATCCTATCCGTTCCTCTGGGCCTCTCTCTCTCAAAATTTCTGTCTGAATGTCAGTCTGTCTGTCTGTCTGTCTCCCATCCTTCCCTCTCGCTCTCTTTCTGTCTCCACATTTTTATTTATTCTCCCCCCCCCCCCCCCCCTTTCTCTCTTCCTCCTGTCTGTCTCTACCCCACTGTCTCCCCTCTCTGTCTCTCTCTGTGTCTTGAATGTTTGCCCATCAGTCTCTCTCTCTCTCTTCTCTCCTCTCTCTCTCTCTCTCTCTCTCTCTCTCTCTCTGTCTCTCTGTGTTTCTCTCTCTCTCTCTCTGTCTCTCTCTCTCTCTCTCTCTCTCTCTCTCTCTCTCTCTCTCTCTCTCTCTCTCTCTCTCTCAAAGAGTCATTTGTTGTGGAAAATGGGGCCTCTTGACTTGGTTTTTAGATCATACGCTTCCTTCTTCCTCAGCTCATTCTCTCCCTTTTTCTCCCTCCACCCCCTCTCCTGTCGACTTGACAGCATTTAGGGGTGGTATGCCATGGAAACTGACACGCAGACTGCAACATTACTGAGAACAGGCCAAAACACGAAGTGAGTGAGTGCACAAAAAACAAGGTGCAGAATAAGGCTTATCAGACTAGTGAAGTAATTTTTTTTTAACAAAAAAATGCCATGTTCAGACACACACACCACAAGTAACAGACAAAAAAAAAAAAAAAAAAAAAGCCTATAACAAAACTCCCGGCATGGCTGTCAGTGAGAGAATGGTGTCCTGTTGACAGCCCTGTATCTCTGAACATTGTAGTGAGGTCATCTGAAATAGATAGCTAGATCACAACTGTGAGGGTTGAAATTCAAAAGGGGGTTTGGATGGGGAGGAGATGGGGGGGGGGGGGGGGGGGGGGGGGGGGGGGGGGATGTAGGTTGGAAGGAGGAAGGTTGAGAGATAGAGAGAGAAGGGATTTTTTTAAGTGTTACTTGAGTAACTTTATTCATGTACATGACAGAATAGAAAAGGGCCTTTTCATTCAGCCACATAGAGATCAATACTTTTAAAAAAAAAAAAAATTCCACATGTGTACTGTTTCAGGATCTGGCAAAGCTGTCTCACAAGTCACAAGGAATTGTTAAACGCCTGATAGTACTTGATTGCTGAATTTTGAGGTTAGGCTTCAGATTTAATGAGAGTGATTCTCTTTTCTAAAAAGATCCGACATCATGTAAAGAAGGTATTGAAAATAGCAAGGGTTAAGATATTGGGAAGTAGTCTTTTTTCAGGTTCAGAATTCTGTGTGTGTGTGATGTGTATGCATGTGTGCATGCGTTATTTTGTTATGAAAACCGTAACTGTTCAACAAAGTAATGTACATTTACATAGGTGAGAAAAGTAGACTGAATCATGTGAATGCAAATTTCACTAATTGAGAATATATGAGTTCAGCCTGCACACATTATGGACAGAATCCAAATAATTATGGTTTCTAAACAGATGTTTATACCTTAGCAAGGATGTACTTTTATTTAAAAAAAAAAAAAAAAAAAAAAGAAATGGAGAACGTCTTGCACAGTTGTTGCAGAGTTTACATGATGAAACACCAACAATGATAAAAGGCTGTTGATCTGATGTCTGACATTGATCTAATTCTCGTTTGAGTGGATGTTGGCAGTGAGAATGCGTATTGTTACTTTTGTAGCTTTCAGTTTTTACTGATTGCTATGACAAGGCTACCAGTTTTGTTTATTTTGATGAGAGTATGATTATAGAATGTTGGCATAGCTTGATTTTCATAGTTTTGCTATTTCTCCAGAAAACTCTATAACAGGTAGAAGTTGCTTCATGGAAGTTGCCTGTGCTGAATGGGCTCAGTTTCTGCCACACAAGGTCAAAATCGAATATTCAAAGAACTAAAAATTAATTTGATAAAACCGCCATTGCGCACTTTTAGCATTTTATGTTTTAGTCAAGTTGTTACAATCATTAAATGTATTAATTAATGTCAGACGCATCATTTAAGTTAGAATGAAATGATTTAACAAATTATATTGGTCCTCTTAGGAACAGGGCCTGTACTGCGCAAGTTTTAAGAATAAATGGAAAATCTGGGTCAGAAACAATGTGGAAAAGTTATCATTGGATCATCAAGATGGCATACCTTCTGGATCAGCAAGGTTTTGTTTTGGCACTTTCAGTGTCCTGTGTAATTTGAAAAAGCAGTACTTTGTCTTTGGTTTGCTTTGTAGTACAATCTACATTCTAAGCTGTGATTGAAAACGAAAAGGGGGGGGGGGGGGGGGGGGGGGGGGATGAAATACTTGACAAAAAATAGTGTCTGTATTTGAAAGCAAATTAGTGTAACCAGGTGAAAGATTGGTTGAAATTTGAATGGCTGAATAAACTTTGCAGCAATAGATTGGTACCACAAAAAAAAAAGATTTTGGGGGTGGAGGGGGGGGGGGGGGGGGGGGGGCATAATTCTTATACGAATAATTTAGTACACAAAAGCATGTGCAGCAAAGCAAAGCATAATGGGACCATCACAACAGCTTGCATTTGTACCAAATAAAGAATGACCATATGGGCAAGAAGAAGAATCTTAGAATGTGATTTTTTTTCATTTATTTAGTTGACTTATCTCAGTATCTGTGTGCATAAGCGAAAAGGGTTTATTTAAATTGAGGGGAAAAGGAAAAAAAAAAAAAGATTTAAAAGTGAACAGTGTACTCATTCCAGTGAAAGCATCTGGAATTTCACACACACAACGCTTTTTGCACCACCTCACTCCACACCACACCACACCCTCTACTCCATTCCACACCACAGCACACCACCCAACACTACTCTAAACTACACCACTCCACACCACTGCACTCCACTCCACACCACACCACCCACACCCACCCCAAACTACTCTACACTCCACCACTCCACACCCCTCCACTCTACGCCACGCCACACCACAGCACACCACCCCACCCCACACTACTCTATACTAACCACTCCATACTGCTCCAATCCACACCACACCACACCACTCCACTCCACTCCACACCATACCACTCCACTCTACACTACACCACCCCACTCCACTCCACTCCACTCCACTCCACTCCACACCACACCACTCCACTCCACACCACACCACACACACCACACACACACCACAACACACACCACTCCACTCTGCGCTCCACTCCACTCCCACACCCCACCACTCCACTCCACACTGCACACCACACCACACCACACCACACCACTCCACACCACACCACTTCACTCCACACCACACCACACCACACCACCCACACCGCTCCACACCACTCCACTACACACCACACCACACCACACCACACCACACCACACACCACACACCACTTCACACCCACACCACACCACACCACACCTCCATCACACCACACTACACTCTTCCACCACACCACACCACATTACACCACAGCATACTGCACCACTCCACTCACAAGGAAACAGATTACAGTACAAGGTAAGTACTTAGCCCATTCAGGGAAGAAAAAAAAAAAACTGCATGTGGAGATTCCTTTTCCTTTGTGTCTTTCTTCCCGTTTGTGTCTCACCCCTCCACCCCACCCTCTCCACCCCTTCCCTGCCTCCTCCCTCCACCTTCCTCCCCCTCCTCCTTCTCCTCCACCTCCCTGTCTTTGCTTTCTTTCGTCCTCCCATACTCCGTCCCTCTGGACTCCAAATTGCAGTGCTTGCGATAGTAAACACAGCCATGAGGTGATGTGCCTATCCAACGGCTTCTGCCCTGTCGTTATGCCACACAGGTAATGGACAGCCAGAAGGGTGGGCAGAGGGAAAGGGGGAAGGGTGTTGGGGAGGGATAAGAGGAGATGAATGTGTGAACGTGGGGGTGAGAGAGAGGAGAGAGAGGGCAGGCAGTATGGGTGATCTGTCTGCGGTTGAGTGGAAGGCATTGTGCAGGTGTGATAGTGATATTTCAGATCCAGAATAAAAAGAGCCAAAAAAAAAAAAGAAAAGAAAAAAGAAGAAGAAAAATAGGAAAAAGAAAAAAAAAAGCAGATGAATATTTTAAGTGCTGTTAGACCAGATCACAAGCCTATCTCCTATGACGGTGTACAGGGACTGAAAGAGTACCCTGGTAAGTGCCTGGAGGGACCCACCTTTACAGCCCCTAGTACTGCAGGCATTTGCCTTGTGAGCAGCTGTCCTAGTCTTGTGCAGAGTGGTGGAGGAGACCTGTGATCAGAATGTCAGCATGTGGCTGCTGGTGATGTTTGGTGCTAGCTTAGGTGACCCAGGCCGTTGTCATGGTGTGTGATAGTTATCAACTGAGACCTTGTTTAGACTGTTCAGCATGCCCAGTCAGTAAATCTTTTTTTGTGTGTTCATTATTCTTGTTGATGGATTGAAAGCTTTTTTTTAAAAGTTATTTCAGATTTTATTGGTTGTTTGTTACTGAGCATTTTGTTGTTGCTGTTTCCGCTGCATACAAAATAATGTGATTGGTTTATAATCATAGTATGTTCAGGAGGAAGAGAAGAAGCTGTGAGCATAATCTGCGATTTAGGTAGATAAATAGAAAAGGCCCACGATTCCATTAACAGAAATGCTCAAGTCGTAACTTGTCTGTTGTGAGAGAAGCGCAGTGAGTTTTATTGATTGAATTTTTTGGTGAGGGGGGGTTTTTAAGGACATAACTGTTTTGCAGTTTTTCCTCAGTGGTGTTGTAACATGTGGATCAGGATAGTGGTCACTGGGCAGTGAATTAAATAAACACAGAACAGTTGGAGTTTGATGTTCAGTGAACTGGCGGTGTTGAACAGAGACAGTGAGTGTCTTGTTGGTGTGGAACAGATGGTTAACTAGTAGTAACAGATAGATATAGATAAGGAATTGTTAGTATTGAACAGAACATGAATCGGCTGTGCTGAGTAATTGTTTTTGGACATATTTAAGATAGGGAATTGTTATTATTGAACAGAGAGCATGAATTTGTAGCGCTGGAAGTGAATTGTTGTTGTTCAGCAGAGTATGGATCAGTGGTGCTGGACTCCTATTGAATTATTGTTGCTGGACTGTCTGTCGATTGGCGGTGGGGGTAGATAGTGGATTGTTGGTGCCATGCAGGTAGTGGATTGTTGGTGCAAGGTGAACTGTAGGTGCTGGTTGGATAGTGAATTGAATTGTTGGTGCTGGACAGATAATGAATGGTTGGAGCTGGACAGGTAGTGAATTGTTGGTGCTGTATAGGAAGTGATTTGTTGATGTTGGGCAGATAGAGAATTGTTTGACCTGGATAGAGAATGAATTGTTGGAGCTGGACAGGTACTCAGTTGTTGGTATTGGACAGAATGAATTGTTGGCAGTAAACAGAATGTGAATTTGTGGAGATCGACAGAGAGAGAATTGTTGGGATGGTCATTTAATGAATTGTTGGAGCTGGTCAGATGCTTGTCATATGGTGGATTGTTGTTATTGACAGATAGTGAATTATAGGCTCTGGACAGTTTAGTATCAAGATTCTCATAGTGTGTTGTGTGTGTGTGTGTGTGTGTGTGTGTGTGTGTGTGTGCGCTTGCGTGTGCGTGTGTGTGTGTGTGTGTGTGTGTGTGTGTGTGTGTGTGTGTGTGCGCGTGCATGTTTTAGACATCCACCTTTTGGAGAAAGAGTAACAAACAAGGTAATAAACAGTCTTTGATAGGTTTGCGTCTTTCAAAAACCAGCTAGCATGTGTACAAGTTACACACAGTTCTGAAAGGGCAAGTGATTTGTTCAGCCTGCAAGCCTCCCCTATAGATCTCTCAGAAGTCACAACAAAATGATACCATACAGAAAAAAAAAAAAAAAAATCAAAAGTAAAAACATGGCCCCCATACACTCCAGCGTTGCCCCTGTCTCTGGAATTAGTCGGTGAAAGAGGTTTGTAAGGTAGGTGATTTTCCAGTTCAGTTGGGCCGGGAACTCAAAGCTTGAGTGTATTCACTCCAGACTGCATTCTTTGCTGGGTAAGGGCTGGTGGGGTTTATGTTTTGTCTTAGTCTTCTGAGGAGCCGTGAGGGAAAATTACAACACACTCTAGTATAAAACAGAAGTGACTTCATGCCAGCGTTTATCTTAACAGCAAGTGTTAGGATTTTAGCAATATCGTATGATGATATGAAAGGTGGTCTGAAAAGTGAGAATGTGTGTGTGTGTGTGTGTGTGTGTGTGTGTGTGTGTGTGTGTGTTCATGCACATCTGTGCGCATATGTCGTGTTTAAAGAGGTTTTTGGGAATAAAAGATAAATAAGAAAGAGATGGTTAGAAGTATCTGTGATAGTATAGTTCAGTTAGTAACAATTAAGCTACAGATTCAGAATGTTGTTCAGTTGCGGAATGAAAACAAAGGACAGATTGGTTGTTGTCGTGGTCCTCGGCATTTTTGACCTAGAATCACATCCAGTCATGTAGTGTTGGGGAATCAGTTGTTCTGCAGTTTGTCTGAGTGAAACATTATTGAATTTTTTATTGCAGGTGGTTTTCTTCCTTATCATTAGCTCCTTCACTAAATTTAGAGATAGAGGGAGTGGGAAGGAGCTAACAAAGAATGAAATGCTGATGCATGTGACACTAAATTTGCTTCTGGAGGAAATGTTAGGCCTAAGCCTCAGGTAATTTTGATGTAAGTGTGTTTTGCCCCTGTTGGATGAAAATATAAAAAATAGCTCATAAAGTGCAGCTTTGGATAATTTGACATATTTCACAATTACTAGTAATTTGAGAAAGATCAAGTGGGGATCAGGTACTAGGACATCTGTTCTTT
>JADBJO010002918.1:45000-110000 GCA_016801955.1 Conus betulinus | reverse complement strand
AATTATATAATCATGCTAGGAAAGTATTTGCAAAGAGGTTTTTAAATTTTTTTTTTTTTCTTTCTTTTTTCCCCCCCCCCCCCCCCAGGCATGCACACAAAAGAAAAGACATATGTATCATATTATTGTACAAAAACACAGAAGTCAGACACAATAAAAGAACAAACATGCATGCCCCCCCCCCCCCCCCCCCCCAAAAAAAAAACAAAACAAAAAAACAAAAAAAAAAAAAAAAACAAAAAAAAAAAAAAAAAAGTTGCACACACACACACACAAACATACATGAATAGAATTATATGCAGGATATATATGCATAACACACACACACACACACACACACACACACACACACACACACACACACACACACACACACAAAATGAGTAGCCTCAGAAACGAGGAAAAAAAAAAAAAAACAAGGGGGGGGCAGGCGCGAGAGGCTGAGAGAGAGGGGAAAAAAAAATGTTAAGATGGGTAATTACAACAAAAGTTGGGACCATATGTACATATATAAGAGTTGTTTAACACAAGTCACAATAAAGCAAGGAAATGATAGAGGAATAGGGAAACCAGGTTTTGTCAAATTGATCTGAATCACAGTTCAGAAAGGCTAAGTATTTTTTTCAATTTTAATCTGAAGCTTAAGATTGTAGGGAAAACATGAAGGTCTGGGTGGTTATTTTGTAGTTTACATTTGTAAACATAAAACTTAGCAAACAACAGAATAAAGTTAAGAGCTTTGTCAGTTTCCACATTATGTTTCACTCCAAACAGAACCAACTCTTTCTCAAAAAACAGATTAGCGCAGTGATGACACATTATCCATTAGCAGGTTTTGAAGATTTCTCCAAAACCGCTGCACAATATTACAGTCGAAAAGCATGTGTGTAATCGTCTGTTGTTCATGATCACAAAAGTTACATAATGGTGAATCAACAATTTTGCATTGAAATAAGTATTTCTGGGTTGGCAGCAATCTATGTAGAAGTCGACATTGGAACCATCTAAGCTGGACGTCAGTAGAAACTTTATAAATTTGAAGGAATATTTGTTTCCAATTCAGATTTACAAAAAGATTATTCCATTTATTAATAGCAGCGGGAAAGGCATTATTTTCATTTAAAGTTTTTTGTACATATTTGTTGCCTCTTTTAATGCAAAACCAGGCTTTTTGGGTCTAAGAGTTTATATTGGTTAGTTATGATAATATTAAGTTGTTGGCAATAGTTGCGAATGGCATTTATTATGCCTTCATACAAGAGAAAGTTTGTTCTTATACCTTGATAATTAATTAAAAATTCATGGAAGGTCATCCAATGCCCATTTTCATTAATCAAGTGTTTAATGAAGAAAATGCCATAATTACACCATTCCTGTACAAAAAATAACTTTTTTATCTCTTAAAATTTTAATATTGTAATGAATACACTCTGACATGAAGTCATGTACTGTGGTCGGACAGCACTTTGAACACAGTTTCTTGTAGTGTTTCATCACATCATTCCAGAATGGGTTATTGACCTCTTGCATAATAACATTAGCAAATTCAGCACCAAAGTTTTTCATACTGTCCAGCTTAGGGAACATATTAATGGTAAATTCCCGCCAACCCGACTCATAGGTTAATCTTCTCAGCCAACTTATCTTCATAGAAGAAATGAAATTTTTACATTTAACATTTTTAGTCCACCTTCACAGTACTGCTTTTGAATCACAGATTTTTTTTTTTTACTTTTTTTTACCGTTCCATAAGAAACTATACAATTCTTTTTCTAAAGCAACGATAAAATCCTCTGGGGGGTCTGGTAGGTTAATCAATAAATGAACAATTTTGAAAATGCCAAAGTTTTAATAACAGTTATTTTTCCAAAAAAGGAGTTATATTTTCTTTTTTTCCAAAAGCAGCAGGACTCTTTTTATTTCAGAAAGTTTATCTTCAAAATTAATCTGTACAATAATATTTGTGTTAGTGGAGAATTTGATACCAAGAATTTTGAAAGTACCTGGATCCCAAACAAAATTTTTGTCTCTCATAAATTTAATTCCACAATTCTTTCTACTCCCCAGCCATACTACTTGTGACTTGTCAAAATTGATTTTTAAACCTGAAATTTGTGAAAATTTAGTAAGGACTGATACTGCCTCGTTAAAAGATCTTTCTGAACCGTCTAGACATAAACTAGTGTCGTCAGCAAATTGTGACAGTAATGTTTCCTTGTTAACAACTTTAATTCCTTTAATATGCTCATTAGAGCGAATCATTAATGACAGGACCTCAGCACAAGTTAGGTATAGATAAGGGGATAATGGGTCCCCCTGCCTCACCCCTCTCTCTCAATTGGAAACCATGGGGAGTACTGGCCATTGACAGAAATACAAGTAGAAATTTGTGAATAAAATGTTCTTATCCAATTTATTAAGTCAGGTCCAAACTGAAAAATTTAAGACAGTTATGTAAGAATGACCATGAGACACTATCAAACGCCTTCTCAAAGTCAACTAAAAAGAGCATACCTGGAATGTTTTCCTTATCAGTGTACAATAACATGTCATACATCAACCTTATATTCTCTCCAATAAATCTGCCCTTCAAAAAACCTCTTTGACTCTCATGTATAATGTTTGGAAGAACGCTTTTCAATCGATTGGCAACACAAGCAGAAGCTATCTTATATGTGGTGTTCAACAACGAGATGGGGCGCCAGTTTTTCACAAATCTTTTCGGCTTCCCTTCCTTGGGGATACATATTATGGTTCCCTGTCGCTGGGTAGTTGATAATTGGCCTTTAGCAAAACCTTCATTAATTGAACGTACAAGGAAAATTCCAATATCTACAAAGGAAAACTTAAAAAATTCAACGGTAAACCCATCCGGCCCAGGGCTCTTAAAATTTTTCATCTGTTTCAGAGCAGTAGCTGCCTCTTCTAGTGTAATCAACCCCTCTAATGAGGAACTCTCCTCCTCAGATAATACTGGAGCATCTGGAAGCTCTTCAGAAATATTTATATCAGTTACATCTCTAAAGCTGTATAATTGTTCATAAAAAATTTTATCTCAAGGAGGATACTTTTTTGTTCAGAAATGACTGAACCGTCCTCTTTTTTTTTAAAAAAGGGGGATAGATTTATCAAGAAAATTTCTATTTTCCAGAGAGCAAAAATATTTATTCACTTTTTCCCCTTGACTTAGCCAGTGAACTCCCGAGCGCATTGCCATGCCTTCAAGTCTGTGATTCCTGATTTCTTGCAATTCTGTTTTTAGGTTTTCTAAATGAGGAATAGTTTCTTCTTGTAAATTCTGTTCAATGTTTTTTTTTTTTGTTTCTAGGTCATGTTCTCTTTGAGAATCCATTTTTTTCTATAAGTACTATAAGAGATTGTTTTGCCTCTTATTTCAAGCATCAATGTCTCAAAAAAGAGCTGATCTTCAATTTGAAAAGAGAGGTTTTCATTACTAATTTTATGCATATTATCTAAGTTGTATACAGGTAATGCATACTGTTTCTTGATATCGCTGATCAGTTCTCTAATTTTTGAAACATATTGCTTATCTCTTAATAAACTATTGTTGAAATTTCCAAAAAGGGTCTATCGCGTTTGAAATGATCTTTTTTTAAAAGCAATGTGACAAGAGAATGATCTGATCGATATCCAGGATCTATGCAAACATCATTAACTTCCATCATTAATTCTTCAGTGATCATAAAGTAGTCAAGTCTTGCCTGTTTATAAGAGTTAAATTTCCGCCATGTATAGTTCCTTTTTTTTTGGGTATAATTCTCTGTAAACATCGAATAGATTGTATTTTGTCATTATATCATTGATTTTTGCTCGGGTTCTTGGCCGATTGGCGACACTTGTATAATTTCTAACATCCATTTTAAATTAAGGGCACAATTCCAGTCTCCAGTTATAATTACATGTTGGTTGCCAAAGCTCTCAATGAGTTCACAAACACTATCGAAAAATTTGGGGCTATCACCACTGCTAGGCCCGTATAAGTTCACCAAAGTAAACCTTTTTTTTAAGAACTGAACATTCATAACAATGTAACACCCATGCTGGTCTCTTATAACATCATGTATCTTGTACTCAAAGTTATTATTAAAAAGAATAGCGACACCATTTTTGTTAGTTTCTGTACCACAGAGCCATAGATTATATCCCAGCTGGCTCGGATAAAATTCTCAGAGTCTTCCTTTAAGTGTGTCACTTGAAGACAGTAAACATGAGCTGCTTTTTTTCTCTCAAAAAATCAAACACATCTTTCCTTTTTTTACTATTTCCCATTCCTTTTGATCTCGAAAGCCTATGTAGACATTGACTTTCCAGTACTGAGATACTGATATGCGTTTACCATCTTTGTGGGTGAGACACTTTTTCTCTGTCATTGTTAGACTCTTTTTGTGCTGCCCCTACTCCCTACCCCTTCCAACCTCAGACACACCTCAACTCCAGTCTTCACTCTACCCTTCACCTCAACAAATGTGTGTGCATTGTGTGTGTGTGTGTATGTGTGCGTGTGCGTGTGTGTGTGTGTGTGTGTGTGTGCGTGCGTGCATGCGTGTGTGCATGCGTCCGTGTGCGTGTGCGCGTGTGTGTGTGTGTGTGTGAAAGAACCAACCTAATCACCAGTGCGTTAATGACAGAGAGGTGGTCATCAAGGCAGCCCTCTCACAGACACAGCACACCCTCATTGGAGGACTAATTAAATAGTTTAGGTGTCACAGAAACTGTTCATTGTCAGGATTGGCTCCATCAGCCAGAATGAGCAGTTTGGAAGCAATTCCATTAAAGTGGCTCGGAAGAGAAGGGAGGAAGAGGTGGAAGCAATTCCAGTAAAGTGGCACGGAAGAGGAGGGAGGAAGAGGGGGGGGTCAGGGGGAGAGAAGAGGCTTGGTTCCATTAAATGACGGGTCTTCCATAAAATGGACACCAGGGGGAGGTAATCTGTGTCTTGTCATTATCCTTTTTTTTTTTTCCTCTGCTCTTTTTCTGAATGTCGGTTGACGAGGCTCTTCCCCCCTCTTTAGTTTTTCAGTGCTCAAGTGCTGTTCATGGTGTCCATTAGTCCTATCCTCTGTAAAGAAATTGTGGGCATATGGCTTGTATATGACGGATGCTTTAGTTTTTATCTTTCCTGTTCCTCCAGATGGTTCTGTATTTCTTTTCAGAACTTCTTTTTTGTTTATTTGTTCACAAGCCAATCAGGAAATGCTTCCTGACATTAGTTGAAAATTTCATCAGACTTTTAGAGGGTTTGGTCAGGTTTGGGGTGTTTGACATGGTAAACATATCTGCTGTGTAAGAGCTAAGGTCCACCAAGGAGCAGGGGATATTTGTGTTTCAAACAGAGATCTCAGGAATGTGTGAAGGGTTGAGAGAAGATAAAGGCAGTTGTAAAATTGTGTAGGGTATATGGTCTGGACAACAACCTCAGCATTTCTCATACTGGTTTTACAATTGACGACAGTCATTTTGGGGAGGGGGGGGGGGGGGGGGGGGGCAGTGGAGGAGGGGGAGGATGGTGACAAGGGGGATGGAGCTGACACTAGAAGTTTTTATTTTAAATCAAAAGATGAAAAAAGCAATCATGTTTTAAAAAGTCATATTTTTACACCTGTACAAATGCACCTTCAGTGATGACTCAACCAGGGTTGTATTTACCTGATTTCTTTGAAATGGATGTTTTTATTTCAGACTTTACTTTTCATTCAAGTGCTTCATATGAGGGAGCACAATCACACAAACGTTAGCTAGATGAGAGGTAGACAGCAGCACAGACGCTGAGGGTTGAGTCATCTCTCTCTGTCTCGCTCGCTTTTTGATCGATCTGTGATGATTGATTGATTGATTGATTGGTTGATAGAAAGATATATGAGACATTCGATTGATTGATTGGTTGATAGAAAGATATATGAGACATTCTGTTGTTGCTGCATCTACACCATTTAGAATTGAAAGGTTTCTGTTGTAATTCATTTTAGTTATAGATGTTACTGTGCTAGTCTTCACTCCTGTCTCTCCTACCCTCCCCCCTCTTTGAAGATAGGACCTTTTTTTTTCCCCTCCTTGTGGTGACGGCCCTGACAGGGTCCTTGTGGTTGGTGGGGCTACAAAGAAAACTGAAAATGATACTCAGATTTCCCGCAGTCTTTCTCTTTCACCCTCGCCCTCTCCACCTTTCACCTGGCGTCTCATCCTTCCTCACTGGAGGGCAAGTCATGCCATGTATAACATATCACCTGAATCCTTTGGTTGGTTGGCTGGGTTATAATCAACTGAAAATGAACTGAAGCTTCCTCCCATCCTTTCACCCCACCCCCCTTCCCCATCTCCCCTTTGTTGCCCCAGCCACCCACCCATTCACCCTCGGGTTGGTCTTTGGTTATGTTGCCTATCAGTTTGCGTAGGTGGATCTAGGTTTGTGGCATGGAAGGGTGGAATGCTGGTGTCATGATAAGCGTTTATGAAGTTTCTTCCGGAGCTGACAGAATGGGTGGTGTTCTGTGGCCTGTCAACTGTGGAATGGCTTGACGTACACCTTTTCAGTCTCTGTGCAGAGAGACTGACTTGAATGGTGGCGTTTTGTGTGGACCCAAGAAGGGCATTGATTGGGATTGAATACTGTCGCTTCGAAGTCACGAGTGCCTTTCAATCCCTCAAAGCCTTTGTCTGAACATTTGTTGGAAGGGAACATTTTTTTCTATTGAACCTTTAATGAATTATTTTCTGTTGATTTTCTTTTTTTTTTCCCCCAATATTTTACAGTTTTGAGAGTTGTTTTCTGTTGGTCTCTTATGTTGTAGTTTTCTGGTGATTTGTGTATGCATGCATGCATGTGTGTGTGTGTGTGTGTGTGTGTGTGTGTGTGTGTGTGTGTGTGTTCGTTTCAGTAAAATCTTTCATGCTCTGTTTTTCTGTTCTCTAATTTGTTGTTGACTCGCTTATGGTTGTTTTCTGTTGATTCTGTAATGTGTTGTTGTTTTCAGTCAATTCTTTCATGTGTTTTTGTTTTTCTGTTGATTCTGTATTGTGTTGTTTGTAAATATATTTTTGTTATCTTTTCTGTTATGTGTTTTCCTTTCTGTTGATTCTTATGTGTTGTTTTTTTGTTAATTCTCTCACGTTTTTGAATGTGTTTATGTTTTCTCTCAATTCTTGTATGTGCTTTGCTTTCTGTTGATTCTGTGTGTGTGTGTGTGTGTGTGTGTGTGTGTGTGTGTGTGTGTGTTTGATTTTCTTATTTGTTTTTGTTTTCTGTTGATCGGATCCCTTGTTGTTTTTAAACATGTTTTTGTTATTGTTGATTCTTTTATGTGTTTCTGTTTTTGGTTGATTCTCTTTTGTGTTTTTGTTTTCAGTTGATCTCTTACAAATTATTTTAAACGGTTCTCTTATGTTTGAAATTTTCCAGGTTCTCTTAGTTATCATTGTTTTCTGTTGGTTCATTTATGTGTTGTTGTTTTCTGTTGATACTGTCATGTGTTTTGTGTGTATGTGTCCATGGGCCTTTTTACATTTTGGCTGTTGGGAAGCATTGTGGAGTTTTCTTGCGTTCTATAAAATTTTTAAGACTAACTTAATAACATTGCAATTCACAGTGTTATGTATAGCCTAAAAAAGATAGAAATGATGTTACTAACAGGATCTTTGAAAAATCATTTGTAACATTTGTATGCAGAAAGATCTGCATACAGAAAGCATCGAAAGCTAGATTACCCCATTTATTAAATTAAGAGAGGTTTTGTTTAGACTCTTTATTTTTTACTTGTTAAAACTTGATGTGAAATAATGAGACTATTGGAAAATGTTAGGGCTGTGATTTCTTTTCATCAAGACCAGGTTATTCTTAATCTTAGAAAGGTTTTTGATGATGGTGGTAAGTTAATGATAGCAGTTCTATAGTAGCTTTGTATTTGGACTGTTTGTGTGGGGAAGCTTTCACGCATGAATGCCTGGAAGATCTGTAAGAGGAATTTAGTTTTCACAAATCCAGTTATGCTACAGACATTTCCAAACACGTATCATACCAGGTGTAAGGATTTTTAACTGGAATGTTAAGCAGAGATTTTAGAAGATATGCACTGTTAGAACACTGCACCAAGCCACATACAAAGTAAAGTTCTGTGAGAGTGTAAAGAACTATAGGGGGGAAGTTGGGGTGTTTGGCAGGAGTCCCGTTTCCAGGAATGTGTGAGTGGTTGGATAGGCAGGCAGGGGGAACCAGAGAGGGCCTGAGGTTGTAGGTTGCCTGTCATACTGGATGTACACTGATGAGAAGGGAGCCTGGTCTGTATAACACCCTGCTGTATGCCTCAACCCTTGACAGGAGAACAGGGATTTGACATTGGTGCCAGAAAGAAAAGATGGTTGCTCATGCAGGGTGAAGAAGAAAAGACGTGCTGTGGGTACAAAGCCCACAGCTATGTAGAGAAACTTTTTTTTTTTTTTTTTGTACAAAAAACTGCTCCTGGAAGAAAAGATAAGCTTTTGCCTTGATATGAAGCTTCATTGGTGAAGGGAAAATTACTGTTGGTATGGTGAAGAAAAGATGCACTGTTGGTGTAAAACTTGGTCCATGAAGGGCTACCATTGGTTTAAAGCTCCCAAAGACTTCTAGGGAATGTTCACAGTTTTGCAGCAAGAAGAGTTTTGGGGATTAGTGAGGATGTGGTTGAGGTAGGTTGAGCGCTAGTTACTCACTGTCTCACAATACCATGTTTTCACCCCTTGTCCTTCCTGCCCCCATCCCCTTCCATTTTCGCCCACTTCCCTGAGGCTGCCTTGCATGAAAAACAGTATAATGTTAATAACAGAAACAGAGTTTAGTTACTGATCTTTCTCTCTCTCTCTCTCTCTCTCTCTCTCTCTTTTTCTCTCTCTCTGTCTGTCTCTGTCTCTCTCTCATATATTCATTCAATCTCTCTCTCTCTCTCTCTCTCTCTCTCTCTCTCTCTCTCTCTCTCTCTCTCTCTCTCGCTCGTACATTCGTACATTCACATGAGTGTGCTACCTCTCTCTTGCTCTCTCTCTCTCTCTCTCTCTCTCTCTGTTCTTCTGACCCTTCATTTTTTATTTTTAGATTTGTCCTCCACTCTCTTGTCAAGTAGCTGTTGTTACAGCTGCAGCACTGAAGTGCATTTTGGGGTGTAAGACAAACACACACTACTCCACAGTCAAGCCTGGGAAAACATTTCAGGGTCATATTCAACTCCACCAAAGGTTTCCATTGTGTGTGTGTGTGTGCTTAGGTGAGTGATGAGCCCTCGAGATGTGCATACGCTGCATTGGTGGATGCTGTAAAAGGCTGTTGAAGAGTGAAATATGGGTGTTGGTTGGACTTGCCCAGCGAATGCTCCTTGTTAAAGTTGGGGTCATTGCTCTGTAGGTGAAGTAGGTCCACTTTGCGGCCATTGAACTGTCTGTCCCTGAAGTGGTCCCCTCCTCCCTGTGTCTGCAGGGAGTGAACTCTGGGTGGCTGGGAAGAGGGCAATAAGGCATGAAATAGGAGAGGGTGGGGTTGGTGGGGAGAAAGAGAGAGTGTACCCTGTCCTTTGTTTCAGTCTGAAAACTGAAAGAGGATGACTTTGAATCCAGAGATATTTTTTGCCTCTGATCATCTTTGCCCCCAACTCATTATTGTGCATGCATTACCACATGCATGCGCATGCGCATGCACACACACACATGCACACAGGCATGCATGCACAAGCACACAAATATGCACACGCGTGCGCACACACGCACGCACGCACGCACGCACGCACGCACACACACACACACACACACAAGCACTCACAAATGCTGGCAAGATGTGACACATATGACGAACACATTATACTCAAAACGCATTCACATGTACCTAAATATTCCAAGTTGTGGATTGCAACAAGGGAATGTACAACAGTTTTTAACATGATCAATGATGGGAATATGTGTCAGTTAAAAGGTCTACTGTCAGAGCTAATCAGAAATGCTTTATCAGAGTGAAGGAGAAAAAAGAGAGAGTGATGTAACTATTGTAAGAACTGATGCAGATATATACTGAGACAGACAGAGACATTTGAGGAGAAAGAGAGAGAGGAAGAAAGAGAGAGAGAGAGAGAGAGAGAGAGAGAGAGAGAGAAAAGAATGATAACATTGTGATTATCATTTTCAGTGATGGGGGATTTCTGACGCACAATGCGGCACGTGAGACATATCCAGCTCCGGTACCAACCAAAGTGGTGAACTACAACAATGGGGACGCCAATGGCAAGGTGGAACCCCAGCTCCATGATCAGCCTTATTACAACAACGACTACTTGGTGAGTGTTGTCTGCAGGTGCCTTGACCGAAGACCCATGGCACTTTTTGGTGTTTTCTCTGAAAGAAAAGTGCATTGTCTGGCAGCACAGATAAATGAAGGTATACCAGACTTCACATTTTGATTATTCAACTCGCTTACTTCCATACAATCATGCACGTGCAGAAGAACCATGCATGCACTATCTAAGCTTTCTTTCGTGCATGAAATACACTTGAACTTATATGCATGGTCCTGTCAGTCAGTCCTAGGCGCTATGGATTAAATGCTTGTTTTTTTTTTTAAGCGCTAAAACACTTCCACAGAGGCACGCATGCATGCATGTACATGCACACATGCGCACACACACACACACACACACTTGCACACACACACACACACATACACACACACACACAAAAATGCACACATGTGTGCATATGTGTGCGTGCACAGAGTTCTGCAAGGAAACTTACAACTCATAATACTTCAACAGCAACATCACAGACGTAAAGACCATGTAACCCAGTCTGAAGTTGGAACAGAGAATTAGATGTTTGGGAAACGCGTACACAGATATAGTGGATTATGACAGACAGGTAAGACTTGACAAACTCATGAGATCTCTGAAGTCTGTGCATGAAGACCCCCACTGACAGAGTATGGATGTTGTTGATTGATATCAGAAAAAGAATCGTGCCAGCCAGTTTGGCACACTTCTAAGAAGTCCCCATTCTACAAAAGTCCCCATTCTACAAAGGCCTTTTTTCCCATGACATTTTTCAAGTTTGTTATGGAGAGGTTCCACTGTGCAGAATTTTTGTTTTTCATTCAAGTATGACATTGATTCTGATTGAAAGTTCTGTCATTCCAAGAGAAGCTGCTGACAAAAAAAAAAAAAAAAAAGAGGAAAAAAAAAAAAGGAAGTAACACACATGTAAAGTCAGGAGGACGCCCACGATGTTCCGACACAATTGCCTCGAGACTTTTCCGTAACAGTTTATTTTGAATGAAGTACGGTAGTTAAGCATACATACTGATTGACTCGGTAAATGTCAGCACAGCAGGAGATGAACAGTCCAACACAAAAAATGGCAGAAAAAGCTGGATTGCTGAGAAAGGGTGAAGAACAGTGCAACAGTGAAGGTAATGTAAGTGCGCTAATGTTAAAAAGATTTATCAGAAACTGGAGTGATTCCAGAAATGGAACAGTGAAAGCTATGATGTCACCATATGGGCTGCTTGAATTGCTGCACTGTCATGAATTGACGAGAAGATATTCCATTGTTTTTATTTTTTGTTAAGTGAATCGAACAAAAAACAATTGAAAATAGCAAGAGCTGTTGTTTTCACAGACATGTCTGTTTTTACAGTGTCTGCAATAATGCTGGATCCAGGCTTTTGATTACGATGTTCAGATTGCAGACAAGAAATTCTGGTACAAAAGAGGAATAAGAGAGCAGTTGTCCTACCACCGTGGGTTGTTTTGCATGCAAAGTTTTAGAAGATAGGTAGTTAGCAAAGAGTTACAATCAGTTAGGTATGAAATGGGCCATCCTGTACCAAAGCAAGTTGAAACTTTCAGAAAGTTAGTAGATACTTGGACAGTCATCCCATTAAGAAACAAAGAAAACAGCAAATTTCACTGGTCATACATCTCGTTATTTCCAGACCGCTAGCTGTGAGATTTACTAAGTTCTTGGCATGGTTCAGATGGAGCAGGTGGAAAAAAGTGACTGCACAGGCTTAACATTTCAACCGTCCAGCCAGTAATTTTGTATGTACAGAAAAGAATTGGAAAATTGAAATCATGATGACATCTGAACCACTACATTCTGCCGTCTTTGATCTCAGGTGTTGTGCATTTTGGGCAGTGCAAGACAGGATGGAAAGAAGGGGGTGTCCATATGCGTTTTCACTTCTTCTGTCATTTTCTTTTGAAATAACTTGAAAATGGCAAACAAACAAAAAACAAAAAGAAAAAGAAAAAAATGAAAGGGGAATTGAATCTGGAGGATAACGGTAGGAGATGAAAATACACTTACCATTTTCGTTTTCCTTTAAGCCTGAAAAGAAATAGATTAATCAGTTTTAAACTCAGCTCGTATATTGTTTTATTTTTTTTCTATCACCAGTGAAGTGTTTTGCATGATTGAGAGAAGAGGCCAGAGAATGAAGGAGGGGGGTGGGGAGGGGAGGGGGGGTTCACTTATGGACAAAGAGGACATTCTGTTTTAACATTTTGCACACATGTGTAGACAAAATTTGTAGAACACATGCCCTTCAGCTTTAATAATACAACAGTGTGCTGCTTTTCTTCACATGGGCCTGAAATTTACGTCAGACACTGTGTTGTAGAAACTATAACTAAAGTTTTTCTTCTTGTTTTTTTTTAACCAGGACCTCTATAATATTTAGTTCTAAACTGTTAGATTTCTGTATTCTGTATTCTATAATCGTCAGATACTTGTGGATGTGAACACAGAGTGTACTGTGTAGATCTGGAGAGCAGATCGAGATCCATTACTCTTTCAAGAATGCCTGATGCTGTGTCACTGTTAGTCATTTCAGCACCCTGTGATTCAGTACAATGAAAAGGGATGGGAGAAAAATTCCAAAATGGTGGGTGAACATCATCTAGCAAGACTTGGGGGGGTGGGGGGGGAAGGGTGGCAGCATTTGGAATTGCTGGTTTGTTTGTTCACACATAAAGCCTGACGTCATTTCATGGATGGCTGGTGTTCGTCTTGGCGTGGAAGAATGGTTTGCCATTCGCTGTCCTAGGCATGATTGATTTTTATTCTTAGTATAAGTCTTGCAGCCCTAAATCAATAAGCTGGGACTGACAGGCTCTGTCTCTATGTCATCTGTTTCTGCTGAGCTAGCTGACCTGCTGGTTAGGATTGAAATCCTAAGCGTGAAATGTTTGGCTTATTTCTGAACAGAATGGTGTCAGTTTGTGACCAAGTCATGGAAACCCACTGGTATACATGCTTATATCTTCACAAGATATCTGATGTAAAAATGGAGTGGTTTCAGCTTAGTGTAGTACACAGGTGTTTCGGGACAAATGTTATTCTTAAAAACATTGGTGTACTGAACAGTGAATTATGTAGTTTTTGTCTCGCCACAAAGGAAAGTATCAGTCATATGTTCTGGCACCATGGAGTTGTTCAAGATTTTTTTAAATCTTTGATGAATGCAGTGAATGAAAAATGTCATAATGTGTCAGATTTATGAATTGCAGAACTGCTGGCTATTCTTGGTTCTGATAAAGATAAATAAGCATTGATAAGATGTTTTATTTCATTTTGATATCTGCTAAAGAACACTTGTATCACTGTAAATTTAATGGAAATATGCCTACTGTGCAAGTCTTTGTTAATAAGTTGAAATTCAGATACAATATTGAAGAGTACATAGCACGCAAAAATATGGTATATAATGATTTTGTTGCCAAGTGCACTCCTTATAAGACTTTTTTTTTAGTTGATTTTAGGCAAAAAAAAACATGAAATTCTTTTGTATTTGATGAATTATTAAAAAAAAAGTAGTTCTATGGTTTACTTGTGGACAGTATGATTCAGGCCCAATGTAGACATCTGTAAGCCATTTAGTCCCTCTAATCATAGTATATAATCCCACTTTCATTTGCTTCTATCCAGTGTCATTGAGTGGACCACAAAAAAAAATTGTATATCTGCATATTTAAATGAATGGTTATTTAATTATTTACCATTTCCATATCAAGTTAGCTGTTTTTCATTTACATCTTTTTATCTTCTTCTTCTGTGTTTACTTGTATTGTTGTTACTATAATGAATGAATATATATATATATATATATATATATATATATATATATATATATATACATATATATATATATATTTTTGTGTCCTACAGGTGTGTGTCCCTTATGTGTTGAAATCTCTGCATACTGTCTTCTTTGGGCGCATCTGTAATTTCTCAACTTATTTGATTAAGATTTGATTAAAAATAAAAGTCATGGAAACCCTTGCCTTGATACTTCACAGGAGTTGTCCTACAAATCTATGTATGTGTGTGTGTATGTGCATGCATGTGTGTGTGTGTGTGTGTGTGTGTGTCTGTATGCATGCGCATATACTTGTGTGTTTGTGTGTGTGTGTGTGTGTGTGTGTGTGTGTGTGTGTGTGTGTGTGTGTGTGTGTGTGTGTGTGTGTGTTTAACAGCCCTGTGTGTGTGTGTGTGTGTTTAACAGCCCAATGGGAACTGTGTATCTGATGGCCATGGTCTTGTTACCATCCGGATGAAGCCAGATGATCATGGGCGGTTTGGATTCAATGTCAAGGTGTGTATAGTTCATTTATTGCTTCTTTTCTTCTTTTTTTTTCTTTTTGGTGTTTTTTTTTTCATTCTGTTTTTAAAGATGAATAGTGATCTGAAATCATCACTCCACCCCTTAAAAAGGATGTGTAGAATGTCTGGTTTGTGATTTGATGTCAGAAATCATGATTCTGTAATGGACAGAGGTATTAACTGTAAGAATACTTATGAACTCCTAGGGGAACCAGTCTTTTATACAAACAGAAAACAAGTTGGGGGAAAAAGACTATTTTAGGAAAGCATGAATCAACAATGGAATATATTGCATTGCTCATTTTTGCTGACAATGGCCAGTTTATTTCTTATGAACAAATTAAACAAAAGTATGATGTAAACATTAATTTTGTCACTTTTTCTGGCTTTAAAGCAGCTATAATTGAATATATACAAAAATCAAGTTGAAAATACTAATAAATGTTTGAATATGCACATATGTTACAAAAAGTCGCCGTCAGTTTGGAAAGGGTCAAGATTATATTCTGACATTTTTATAGATAATCATACACGCCTGAAAATCTGTATGAACTGGGATGTAAAACTGAACGTTGAAAATGACTGGAAAAACTGTTTTCTTTATCCAAGTAAAATTATTGTTAAGGACAGTATACACACATGGTTTGGTATTGTACGGTCATACAATGTTTTTGGGGAAACGTTGGTGGATTTGATGAATGGAAACTGTATGTGTGTATTTATTTGCAGATAACTGAACCATTAGCCATAGTCAGATTTGATAAAAATATACATGTATATAGATCATATATTTTATTTTATTGTATTGTTTATGAAACACTGTTTATATCAGTGTACAGCAGAATAAAAATCACCCATACTACAAGTATTTCTTAATAAGCTAAAATACAGGTATAAAACTGAAGAATACATTTCACGAAAAAATGTTGTGTATAACGATTTTCTTTCTGTGTGGCACCCATATATACGGATGTTAGCAGACCCAGAATGAATTATTATGACGACATTGTACATTATACTAGTATAAGGATGATTATAGCATCCTAGAACTGTTACATCGCCTAAAACAGTCCCACTGGACATTATACAGGACCTTAAAAAAACAAAGATGTAAAATTTCATAATACATTTGGCTTGCCTCATGTGCTTTCTCTCTCTCTCTCTCTCTCTCTGTCTCTCTCTCTCTGTGTCTCTCTCTCTCTCTCTCACATAAAGAGGTTGTAACCTTTTGCCTTCAAAATGTAGAATGGTACTATCGCTATGTTTTGATATGTCCGTTTCTTCTTTATCCACCATTTGTTTGGATTTTAAAAAATTTATTTTCCATTATGTTCTACTATATGAATTTATTTGAATGAAAAAAAAAAATGAAAAAAAAAAGTAGTGCTATTTCTTTTGTTTCCCAGTGTTTGTTTTATTAGTTACATGCCTGTGGTGTGTGTCCATCCTTTGGTCAGTCAGTGTGTGGAATCATTGTGTCCAAAGGCATTTTTGACATCACTGCAGGGAGGAACTGACCAAGGCATGCCCATCATTGTGTCGAGGGTGGCACCAGACACGCCAGCTGACCTAGCCATCCCACGCTTGAACGAGGGAGACCAGGTCCTCTTCATCAACGGGCGTGATGTTTCCCAGCATACCCATGAACAGGTGGGCTTTGGACAACCTCTGATGAGAGGAGAGGCGAAGGAGAGGGTTTGAGGTTGTCAGGATATAGTTACAACAAATGAAGATGCAGTGAGGAACAGTGGCCATAGAGTTTGTGTATGTGTGCGTGTGTGTGCACACACACATGCCAGCACATGTGTGCGCAAGCTGTGCCGGAAAAATATATCCATCACTTTGGTTTACTGATTTCAGCTTTGCTTTAGATTTATCTCGGACAGAATTCAGACTTTTTTCTTTCCAAGTCATAACTGATCGAATGGAAGATGGTGCTGATGGCATATGAATGTTCACTATATCTTACCGTTTGGTTCTTTATCTTGTGAATGCTGTGAATGTCTTCTTTTTTTGAATCATTTTGTTTTGATTGTTCATTATGGAGAGGAGTGTGCTGTATATTGTACAATGCAGGTGTCCAGTGACTGATTATGTGGATATAGTTTGTTTTACACGTGCAGTAATCCAAAATGTAGAAACAGAGGACTCAAGTTGTAGATTCTGCTTTGCTAGATGTTAAAAAAAATGTACTTCGATACTCATCTGGATGTGCACATGTGTTCCTTTCTGGCTGTCTGTAGCTCCTTAATACATACACATGGATAACATTTACCAAGAACTGTTTCATTTATCAAGTTTGAAGCATTTAACAAAATTGTATTGACATGCATAGGGCATCTTGCTGATTTCTTATATAAAAGAAATAATCTTGAAGTTTTGTAATTCAAGGTGCCAGCTGACACCCAAAAGTTAGGGCTTAGTACAGGTACAGCATTTATAGACTAAGTATGCGAGTATTAAGAGGTGTGTGCATGTGTGTGAAAGCCGCCTCCTTTCGATCTCCCAGTGTATGTTTTCATATTGTTAAAAAGATTATAGTGAGTATTTGCGGTGTGTGTGTATATGTGAGTGTGTTTGTGTGTGTGTGTGTGTGTTCCCCATTCTTACATTGTGCTTTGAGTTCAAAGTCCAAAGTGTTAGAAATAGCATTCTTCCTTTGTTTTACAACATGGGGAATTATCAAAGAAAATTTGCTTGTCTGCTTCCTATATGGATCACCGTGTTATTGATGTTTGATTTTCTGCCTTTTGTCCAAATTAGTCCATGGTTCCCCCTTCCATCTCCATCGCTCTCCTATCTCTAAACCCCCTCCACCTTTAACATATCTTGGTCATTCACTCCCTTCTCCCATTCCCTCCTCCCATGTGCACCCAAACCCTCCACTTCCCACAACCCCCTCCACAAACCTTCCCTCCACCCAACCTCCACAACTTCTCCCCCTGACCCTACTACCACCCCCGCTTCCCCCATGTGTAATGAAAGGAGTGTTGGAAGTATGAGAATGATGAAATCTAATGTGCCTGTTGTGCAGGTGGTCATGTTCATCAAAGCGTCAAGGGAAACCCATTCCGGAGAACTGGTGCTGATTGTGAGACCCAATGGTAAGAGTCCACTGACACATGCGTGCAGGCATGCATGCACAAACACATATACACATTTAAGCGTGCACATCCACACAAGTACGCAGAAATGCACACACACACACACACACACACACACACACACACACACACACACTCTCTCTCTCTCTCTACCCACACTAATGTGCTTTTACACACACACACACACACACACACACACACACAACACACACACACACTCTCGTGGACACAAGCATGCACTCTTGGATGCACATGCACTCCTGCTTGCTATGCTCTCACATTTATGCTTGTGCACACACATACATTTGCACACACACATGTATGTTTGTGTAAACTCATGTACTCGCATGCATGTGTGTGTGTGTGCACATTCACGTACGCACACATGCAAATGCAGGCACGTGTGCACACACACATACACTCATGTACAAATCAGACTTCTTATTTCACTCGTTTGCTCACTGTACAATCATGTTTCATTCTGTAATTAGAGAAAATTATTTTATCTGTAAACCACATTTTAGTACCGTTTTGTTCAGTTCACTCAGAAGTGTAACCTTCTGACTTCTGGTATATTCTGTTCCATGTGCCAAGTAGTAGAGAGAAAATGAGTGCCATGCAGCATTGAGAGTGTGTATGCAGAGAGACAGTAAGTGCTGTGCTGCAGAGTAAATGGGTGCTGTGCAGCGGAGACAATGAGTGGTATGCTGCAGAAACGATTAGTACAGCAGAGACAGTGAGTGCTGTGCATCAGACAGTGCTGTCAATAGAAACAGAGACTGTGGTGCAGCAAAGACAGTGCTATGCAAGGGAGACAATTAGTGCTCTGCTGAAGAGAAAAGGAATGCTGTGCACTGAGGACAGAGTAATTAGAGGGCAGAAATATGGAATGCCTTTGTTCCACTGATTCTGTAGGTTTTATTGAAAATAACAGTAGTACAGCCTAAACTGCCTCAGGGTAATTTTGCTGTCCAGAACAGCTCTACTATGACCTCCATGGCTGGCTGGGCTGTAACTTGGCCAATCTTGTCTTAGGCTGTCCGTACACGTTGCTCTAAAAGCGACTGTCCTGTCCACACCATCGCTGCACACGATAGTTTGAAAACTGGCCTTGCTACAAAGCAGATACTTTCTAACTTGTATATTTTCTGAACAGAACTCCTTCCAAATTTTTTTTTTATCCTAGCCAGTGTAACAGCCGATCAGTAGACGCGTTTTTGTCACATGAATTGGCACGACAGTTAGTCAGTGGTCAATGGAAAGTGACTGACTGCGGTCTTCTTCCTTTTCTCTTACTATGGGCCCAACGTCAATTTTCAGTCTCTCTAGTGCTTAACTGAAAAATACAGGGTTCTCTGTAAAAACTAAAACTGCTGGCGACGATGGATTTTGCCATTGTCAGTGTTCCGTGTAAGCTGCGGTAAGATAGGGTGGAGACTGGAGGGTTGGCCATCGTACTGTCCAGGCTTGTACTCCTGACATGTTTTGCATGTTGAGAGTAGTTTTAGTGATACCTTGGTCACTGAATCATCCACAGCTGAATTAATTGTAAAGTTTTTGTCGCTGCCACTCATTCTTATTTTCACTTTTGATACAAAGTGAAAAAGAAGTAGAAAGTTATTTTTGAGTTTTTTTCTTGAGACAATGGAAACGATGGCAGCAGGAGTTTAAAACTGTCTTAAGTGTACTATCTTAATGCTCAACTCTTCTAAAATGACTGGTGTGTTAAGAGGCAGCAGATCGATCCTTCCACAGCTAGATTGGTAGTAATGTAGATTAGTTGTTGAATGTTCTGCTCCTAATAATAAGAGGTGGCTGAAAAGATTGAAAGGTGAAACTGATGGCCAGTAAAAACTACACAATACTTGGACATTAGCTTCTTGTGTTCTGGTCTCTCTCTTTGGTACAGCTACAGTGACTGTGCAGTGTAGAGATGCCTGCATAGCTGAAATGCTCATAGAATATGTATGTACAGATGTATACAGTTAACTTTATTAACATGCTAACTACCAGTCTCCTTGTCCACCATTTTCTTGTCACTCGGATCCAGATGGCGAGGGTAATGATGTTTTGTGTCCAAGTTATTAAGAGCTTGAAGACAACTCAACTATAATGGTCACCATTCCAGTATGCATTGTTTTGATCCAGAAAGTCTTTTTTTTTTCTTTTTTTGTTTTTTACACCATATATAGAGTTTCAAAAATTGGTTGGATTGGGTCTTTCAGATTGTGTGTGTGTGTGTGCGTGCGTGCGTGCATGTGTGTGTGTGTGCGTGCGTGCGTGCGTGCGTGTGTGTATGTGTGTGTGTGTGTGTGTGTGTAATTATTGTCTGACAGTATCCAAGTTTCATGAGTTCAATCAATACTCAAAGTGAAATCAATGTGGGAGTTTAGTATATGTTCCAGAAACAAAACAAACAAAAGTTGGTAGTTACAAGATTAGCCGAACACAGGTGCTAACCCACAGTGGGTGTTCTTTGGTCTTGCTGGACTGATAGTCAGTGATGCCTTGATATTGTGTGCAGTGTACGTAGGTGAGGAGCCAGCCGATGAGCCGGAGTACACGTACATCCCAGAGACCCACCAGATCGCCAGTGCCTCCTCCTCGGCCAATACTCTGGACTCCTCTCTGCTGCTGCTGCAGGAGGGGCTGGAGAGTGGGGCCGCCATTGCTCAGTTTGAGGTCAGTAGAGGTCATGTCAGTGGCCCGTTACATCTACTCTGGTTTGTGCATGTACAGTGGCAGATGTAGTCAGGATCATGAAGATACTGTACGTGCAGCTGCAGAAATCACGGACTCTGTTCACGCTCTGCAGGCCATGTCACCCGACGCACCGTGCTTTATCCTCGGAGATTTTAATGACTGTGACCTCAATTCAAGCCTGCCTTCTTTTAAACAGTATGTGTCATGTTTTACAAGAAAGGATAAAATACTTGATTTATGCTACTGTAAAAAGTGAAAACACAACCTATCACTAAAAAGCAAGTGCAGTGTTGGACACAAGAAAGTGTTGATGAATTACAGGCTTGTTTTGAATGTACAGATTGGAATTTGTTTTTGAATTCTAGTTTTGACATTAACGAAGCCACCGATGTTATTTCCAGCTACATTTCTTTCTGTGAACACATGATTGTACCTACTAAAAACTATCAAAATATTTCCCAAAAAAACCTTGGGTTACAAAATCTCTGAAAATAACTCTAAATGAGAAAAAAAAGAGCTTTTCAATCAGGCAATAAAAGCGATCGTAAGGTTGTACAAAAAAGAAACTGCAAACGGAGATTGAAGAATCAAAGAGAGCTTACAAGAGAAAAGTTGAAAACATGTTCCAGAATGGAAATATGCGAGATGCATGGAAAGGAATAAGGTTTTATCAGGTTCAGGTAAATGTTCAAACCAAAATATTAGTAACAAAAAAAAAAGCAAAAAGAACAGAAGCAATTTGCAGAAAAGCTGAACGATTTTTACTGTAGATTTGATGATAAAGATTTTAGTAAAGAATTAAAGGAAGTGAAGGAAGAACTCCAAAGCAATGTTAAAAACGATGTTGATGGAAGTGATTCTGTTGTGATTGAGGAAAAAATGATGTTCAGTTGTTTTTCAAACGTTTAAATGTGAGAAAGGCAATGGGCCCTGATAATATCTGTGGAAAATTGTTGAAGGTGTGTGCTTCTCAGCTCTCCTATGTTTACAGTCGTTTGTTTACCTGGTCACTTAGAGAATGTATAATTCCTGTTTTATGGAAAAAAAATGCTGTATGTCCTGTTCCCAAAAAAAACGCAAACCCAAGCTGTTTAAATGATTACCGACCAGTTGCCCTCACATCTGTTGCAATGAAATGTCTTGAAAGAATTGTCCTCAGTTATGTTTTTAAAAGATACTACACAGTACCAAGACCCGTTTCAGTTCGCATACCAACAGAACAGATCAACAGATGATGCCACACTCACACTTCTCCATCATGCTTTTTCACACCTCGAAAAACCTGCCTCCTTTGTACGCATTCTCTTTATTGATTTCTCATCAGCATTCAACACCATACAACCACATCTGATGGCAAAGAAACTCATTAACATAAATGTGGGTAACAAGCTCATTCTTTGGATAATTGATTTTCTTACACAGAGGACACAGTCTGTTCGATATCAAAGTGTTGTTTCGTCTTCCAGAGTCATTTCAACTGGCGCACCCCAGGGTACTGTTTTTCATCACCAGTGCTTTTTACTCTGTACACAAATGATTGTTCAGGAAGTGATTCAACTTTGTACATTAAATATTCAGATGACTCAGCACTTGTAGATCTTTCCAACTCTGATTCTGTTTACTTCAAGGAGGTTCAAAGATTTGTTGACTGGTGCGATCATAACTATCTTGATCTGAATGTAACAAAAACGAAAGAAATGTTGATTGATTTTAGAAAGAAATCCAAAAGCTGTACCACCACTTTTTATCAAAGGTGCTGAAGTAGAACGTGTTGAATCATACAAATATTTAGGAACTTTTATAGATAATAAGCTGAATTTTAAATCCCATGTTGAGTATGTCCACAAAAAATGTCAAACCAGATTATATTGTCTTCGCAAGCTGCGATCATTTCATGTGAATACTGACATTCTTCGGACATTTTATTCATGCTTCTTGGAATCTGTTCTAACTTTCTCATTTATGTGTTGGTATGGTGGGTTGACTGAAGAGCAGAAATGTGCTTGAGAAAGTGGTGAACGTGGGAGGAAAAATCGTTGGTGAGAGACAAAAAAGTCTGAGTGAGCTATATAGGTGCCGTGTTAGTCGGTTAAATGCAGAAGTGTCAGATTTAAACAAAGTTTTATTCCCCTGTCCATTGATTTCTTGAACCGAGAAGATGTTTAATTGAAATCCAAATTCCTCTATATGAATGTATGTCATATGTGAGAAAATGGGTAATGTGGCTAAATTATTGTTTTTTTGCTGTGAATGTGTGTGACCACAAATAATTTAGAAAGAAAAAGGGTTAGTTACTGCCAAGGTCACAGACAAACAGAGTACATGACAAAACATCCGTTTGTTCAGATGAAAACAGGATTATCATTTTTTTTGTCTTTCGTTAGATTTCCACTGTACAAAAAAAAACCCATGTTTCTCTCTTACCCCTCTATATTGCTTTACATGGTAAGAAATGTCCAGCTAGACGTTTTTGCAGGTGTAGCTGTTTGTATTGTCCAGATGAAAGACTGATTTATTATGAAAGATGGATAGTTTGTATGTTCAGATAAAAAAAAAAAAGAAAGGAAAACAAAATGACAGTTGTTTGTGTTTAAATGAAAGATTTGACATTTTCATATTATTTAGAGAAGACTAACAGATTTGTATTGTCCAGATAATGCCTGAAAGCTATTTGTGTTATTCAGATAGAAAAAGAACAGCTGTTTGATTGTTTTGAAGGTTAGTCTGTTCATTCATTTATTGTTGGTTATTTACAGATAGGAAAAAATTTGAGAGAGAGAATGCATAAGGAGAGGGAGTGTGAGTGAGGAGCTGGTTACAAGAATTGGTTGATTGCACTCAGTATGGGATGATTGGTCAGTCTTAGAACAAAAATGATCAAGTACAAAGATTGTATTCTGAAGACAGCAACTAAACTGGTCAATTTTGTTTACAGCAATTGTACCGGAAGAAGCCAGGACTGACGGTGAACATTGCCAAAATGGACACCACACATCAACAAGAACAGATACAGAGACATTTCACCTTGTGAGTCCACATTTTTTTCATGCCTTCTTTTTTTTTTTGTTTGTTTGTTTGTTTTTTTTTTTTTTTGTTTTTGTTTATGATTGATGATCTTGATTGTGATTGGATTATGAGTAGTATTGAAGACTGTTGGATCAGTTAGTGTGAAGACCATGCTGTTTAAGACACAAATTTTTGTTGGCGGTCACTTGAGGCTGTGGATAGATCCTTTCAACATGTAGTTTAGGCGTTAAGTAGAATGAAAGATCTCTGGGACAGAGAAACAGTAATTTTGTTCAGATGCTCGCCTTCAGCTTGTATTCTGCAATTGAAATGTTGCAAAAGATTTCTTTGCATGAAGTTTAGGCTGCTACCCCAGCACAGAGGCATTGCTTTCATAAGGCTTCACTGACTGAATTGTGTTCTCTTCCCAGGTTTTTTGCTTGCTAATCAAAGTGAAATTTAACAACAGATTGGTCAGAGACAGTTTAACGTTGCTGTGGGTTCTTTTATGTGTGACTAGTATGAGCTGCACATGGCACCTGATCTTAATCACAGGACCAGCGCTCAGTCCGCCTCTCAAAGCATTGGAGGGAGTGTGGGAGAGAAAATATGTGTGAGAGAAGAATTGTGAAAGAAAAAGTCATTTGCTTACTTCTGATGGTCAGTTGTTTTTTTTTTTTTTTTTTTTTTACCCACCCAACACCCAGCTTGCCCACTGATGAGGGCTAGGTGGTGGGGGATGGGTATGTGGGAGTGGGGGGGATTTTAAGCATGCAGTAAGAAATTTAAACTTCATGACTTATTATTCACACACACTGGATGAGTAGAAACAAAAGTTAATTGATCAGTTTATCTGAATATTTAAGGGTGGAAAAAAGCACTAAATTGACATTTAGCATTGTTACACACAAATCTTTCTTTCAAGAATACAACAAAGAAATAACTCAAAGGGGTTTCGTTAGTATATTTTTTTTTATGTACCCAGGAATTTGACAAAGAAATCAACGCAATGAATTCTCAAAATATTCATATGACTTTGTTTTCACTCTTTTTGACAGTTGAAGACCTCAAGCTCGAAACACTTTGCATCCTGTCATATTTTCTGTTTATCTGGCAAGTGCAGTAAGAGTCAGTAAATGGGGATAGAGAATTTTGCTCCCAGAGTGAAACAAATTAAGGCATGTAACTCCAAACCAGTAGTTTTGTAGTATCTGTTTGCCTAGCACATATGCAGGCCAGAAGTACACAAAGCAAGCACGGAAATTTACCCTGAAAACGAAGTTCCGAATTTGTGCTTGTGTAGTTTGTTATTTGTTACATAGCATTGTATGCCTTGCATCGTTTCACTCTGGGAGTAAAAAGCTACTGTCTCTGTTCATTATTTACTGTTTACTTCTCCCAGCTTTATGGTAGAGTTCCTTTCTGTGAGTCAGTTTGGTAAAATACACGGGTATACTATTTGTCACCCAGCAAGCATGTATTTTCTGCTAGGCTTGAAATGGAAAGGGGAGGTGGAGGCGTTGGAACATTATGATGATGTGTGTAATAATTAAAATTGCCATTAAAGTGTGAAATTACAGTAGGGGGGGGGGGGAAAGCTATAAACTGCCAAAAATACGAATTTAGAGTTTTTTATGTCCATTGTGACATTTGTGTCTCCGTGTTCTAGATGATCAGACCAGAGTGGTGCTGAAGAATGGCCTCAATGGAGACTATGTGAATGCCAATTACGTCAATGTGAGTAACATGAGAGAAAGTTCTAGCTTAACACTGAGACTATGTTAATGCCAATGTGAGCAGTATGAGAGAAAGTTAGGCTTAGCTCTCTTTGTCTGTCTGTCCTGGTTCATTTGTGCAGTTGTCGAAAGTTAGTTTGTTCGAGAATTTAAAAAAATTAAAAAAAAAAAAAATGTTTTGCTCCATGACCTGCTCAACTGTGTCATACCGTACTGTACTTTATGAAATGATGCTGCATTGTTCTGTGGTGTAGTTTGAAATTATTGTATTTATTGCATGGCAAGAAAACATGTTGATCGTTCATCACAATAGAATTTATTTCTGGAATTTGATGTTCTGTTTTGATATATAGAGAAAACAACAAAGAAACTGAATACTATAAAACTTAACAGTGGATGGTTGTTGGTTCTCACATGCCAGTATGCAAAATACACAAAGTGATTCCCTTATTCTTAGCTCTGTCTCTGTCTGTCTTTGTCTCTGTCTATTTCTGTGTCTCTGTCTCTTTCTCTGTTGCTTCCATCTCTGCCTCACAGTCTCTCCCTCTCTTTTTCTTTTCGTACTGTCCAGTTGTTGCAGCATCTTTTTCCATGCACTAAACACGTTTTGTACACAGTACTCCATGACCTCGATTTTGCATTTTCTATTTTGGTTTAAAAAGAAAAAAATAGATAAAGGTAAGGTAATGTAATGTTGCTCATAGCCCAGCCAACCACAAAGGGCCATATCAGGGCTGTCACGATATTGGAAAAAAAAAAAATGTTACAGAGGATGAGATATATAAATGCATAAATCAGTTCTTATCGTTGTGCAGATGAATGCCATTTTGCTGACCATTTAAAATAGAAATTAACCCCTCTTCAGTATGCACTTATCTGAGCTTAGTTACGCTGAAAACCATTGGCAAGGTAAGTAACTCCGTAATTTGAACATGGTTACCCAATTAAAAAAATAATTTAAAAGAGAGGAAAGGAAATAATGAAATGAAAATAATTTTTAAAATTCCTACGAATATATATATGTTGCTATATCGTAGTTTGAAGAATGTCACATGAGCCATTTACTCTCGGGTAAAAAAAAAAAAAAAAAATCTTCTTCAGAACTTTCTTCCGAATTGTTGTTCATCATACCTGGAACCTCTCATTCCAGTGGAAATCTAGGTCACTCTGAGCTTCATTACCCAGCACTTTCACTAAGTCTTATGCCGTAAATCCTACAAAACACAGTAACTCCATCACTAAATCTCATTACAGAACGGCAGAAATCAAGGTTAGCCATGGTGAAAAACAGCATTTCGACCTCAAAACTTTAAAAAATCGTAACTCGAGAACCACGGCACTTATCGACTCGCATTTTTTTGCAAACGGAAGTAAATGGCTACAGGAAGAAGGAAGTCATGTTCTCGCGAGGCTTCCTTTTCTACGAGAAACATGGCAGCGTCCATTGTTGCCACGTGTTTTACTGGGCGCTGGCGGGCGCTCAGCCTTTTGGCTGTGTGATTTCCAGTCGGGCGCTAGCAGGCGCTCGCTTGTCAAGAGAGTTAAAGAGCATAATATGTTCCCATGTGAGAAACCGCATCATTTTTAGATTTCAAGGCAATTAAACCAAACAAATTTTGGCCAGGCTTCTTACAATGTGAACCGATATATGAAAGAAGAATCAAGTTTCAGCAGCCAACAGTGTAGTCCAGCTTTCATGTGATGATCTGCAGTCTGGTTCATGGCTCAGTCACCAGGTGAACACAGTGCTAAGCTAAGCAGGAATCATCCACTTTACACGTTAGTCCAGGGCACACATTTTATTGGATCATATCTGTGCATTCTGTTCTGTTAGGCAAATAGCATGTGTGGGTTTTAATTGAAGTTGATTGTAATATTGAGCAAAACAAGGCTGGACATGGTTTGGAATCGCATGTTTTCTTTCTTTCTTTCTTCATTTTTTTTCTTTCAATTCTCTGATTAATGGATTATAGACTGGATAATTGAACTCCTTTCATTGCTTGCATACAAAAGAGGAAAATACGCAGATGACAGATCTCATTGTCTGCTTCAGAAGTGGGTGGATAGGAGAAACATGACAGTTCTTCAGAGTATGGGTACCCAAATACGTAATACATCTTAGGAAGCTGTAAAAGTCTGTCTATGATTGATAGCTCCGTCAAACAAAGAAATACAGGAGTTTTAGCCCAAGAGTTTATCCCCCAACCCCCATTCTCATCCCCCCCCTCTACCCCTCTAGCCTCTTACCCCTACCCTCCATCCCTTCTCCCATCATCTTCCCCACCCCCTATCCCCACCCTCAACCCCCCCCCCCCCCCCAAAAAAAAAAAAAGAAAAGAAAAATGAAAGAGACTGAACCTAAAAGACTGTAAGATTTATGTGTGCCAGATATTTATCATGCAGAGGAAAACACTGATCCAAAAGTTATTTGAAGGATAACTCTCACAATATCTCATATTTCTTTGGTGCATTAAATACATACAGATGCCAAACAAGTGTCAGTGCTTTGATAGGATGCTAATGTACTGTGACACAGAGGACCATTGTTACAGATGGAGATCCCGGGGTCAGGCATCATCAACCGCTACATTGCTGCCCAGGGCCCCCTACCCAACACCTGCACCGACTTCTGGCAGGTGAGGTGCTGCTTTTCACACCTGTCCTTGTCCAAAGTCACCCAATAAGATTACAGAAAGCTTAACAGTCCCATAGAATAGTGGTCCGCTGAATGCCATTTGGATTCATGATTAAGTTAGATTTGTATTTTCCTTGTATGCTGGGCACAGAGCAAGGAGATCGATGGGATGGTGAAGAAAGGGTTTGTATAGATGATTTATATTTGTACACAAGTTTGGAGGGGAGGGGGTGAGAGGGTAGGGAGAGGAGAAGGGGTGTCTATTGCACCAGTTGTACAGCTTCTCTCTTATGGGCCAAAGAACAGTGTATCTTCCAGAAGTGCGAAGACCGGAGGACCGTAACGCCGAAACTCAAGTTGCCATCAAAGGTTAATGGAAACTCTGTTGTTTGCATTGCAAACAAGATGAAGTCCTTGTTATCTGTAGTCTTCTGATGGAACAGCACATAAGTAAAGCCACTGTCATGTCTTGATAAACAATCGGGGTTCTCTTGTGTCAAAGAAAATCCACTGGTTCCAATAGAAAAGTCTGTTGAAAATGGTACGGAGGTGTCAGTTTTCCTTCCATCTTCACCAAGGTGATAATTGATGGCGAATTGATGATTTCAGATGTTTAGTCTTTAGTTTTCAGGGTGATTTTTTTTCATTGGTTGTTAGCTGTGGAGGAATGGTAAAACGAAATTGGTGGAAAACTAGTTCAAAGAAATGAAGTAGTCTTGGTGAAGGAGGAAGAAAAGAGGGTCTGTAAGAGAGGAATGTTGGGAAACTGATTGAAAAGATTGCACTTGAGGCATTCATATAGTACAATGTGAGTAGCTTGAAACTGAAAACAAAAAAGATACTAGTGACTTCCTAATACCATCCATCATGTGAGCTTAGAATGTGAGGTCTGTTCTCTGAATGTGATAAGGTCTGTTCTATCTGAATGTGACAACATGTGATAAGGTCTGTTCTCTGAATGTGATAAAGGTCTGAATGTGGCAAGGTCTGTTCTCTTCGCATGTGACAAGGTCTGTTCTCTTTGAATGTGGCAAGGTATGTTCTCTTTGCATGTGACAAGGTCTGTTGTTCTCTCTTTGAATGTGACATCTGTTCTCTTTGAATGTGACAAGGTCTGTTCTCTTTGAATGTGACAAGGTCTGTTCTGAATGTGGCAAGGTCTGTTCTCTTTGCATGTGGCAAAGTCTGTTCTTTTTTGAATGTGGCAAGGTCTGTTCTCTTTGAATGTGACAAGGTCTGTTCTCTTTGAATGTGACAAGGTCTGAATGTGGCAAGGTCTGTTGTCTTTGAATGTGACAAGGTCAAGGTCTGTTCTCTTTGCATGTGACAAGGTCTGAATGTGGCAAGGTCTATTCTCTGTGAATGTAGCAAGGTCTGAATGTGGCAAGGTCTGTTGTCTTTGAATGTGGCGAGGTCTGAATGTGGCAAGGTCTGTTCTCTGTGAATGTAGCAAGGTCTGAATGTGGCAAGGTCTGTTGTCTTTGAATGTGGTGAGGTCTGTTCTCTTTGAATGTGACAAGGTCTGTTCTTTTTTAATGTGGCAAGGTCTGTTCTCTTTTTGCATGTGGCAAGGTCTGTTTTAATGTGGCAAGGTGTTTGAATGTGGCAAGGTCTGTTCACTTTGAAGTGACAAGGTCTGTTCCCTTTGAATGTGGCAAAGTCTGTTCTTTTTTAATGTGGCAAGATCTGTTCTCTTTGAATGTGACAATATATCGCTAGAAACAAGAAAATGTTTTGATAGTGAGAATACCTCAGTATTGTGCAACTGGTTGAATGAAGACAGTCTGTTGGAAATGTATTGCAAGGGAGGCAATTCAGATTTTTATTTTGAATGTTGCTCATCCATGAACAAGAACCGATTTTAACATCAATTACCAGTGTGATGATGGTGGCCATTATATGACAGAACCTTTTAATTGTAATATTTGAATGTGCTCCTGGAGCCTGAAATACATGGAACTGTACCACGAGAAACGGAAGAATAAGGATGATGCTTAAAAGTGCATGGGGTGAAGGGAGAATGGTGTGTGTGTGTGTGTGTGTGTGTGGGGGTGGGGTGGGGGAGGACAGGAGGATTTGCAAGGTGTAGGATGAAGATGAACAGTTGGGAGTCGCTGGCCTGGTGTGAAATGGGGTGCACCACTTCTTATCTGCAGGGGACAGACAAAGAACTCAAAGACATATTTTGTATGTGGATTTTGTGGGAATGGTCATAGTAATTTGATACAGATGTAAGAAGATGATTGAACAGGGCTAGAAATACCCAGATGATTTTTAGTTGACTGGGGGGGGGGGGGGGGGGGGGGTAGATTAAAAGAAATTTGCTTTATTGTATTGAAGATAGTGTGATGATAGTTATTGTGAAGAACTAGATGTTGCATGCAAAAATGATGGATGACGTTGCCAGCATAAACTTAGTTGTTAACGAATCTTAGAGCTTAAATGTACACATTTCAGACATGAAGTGTGAAAATGGCTTTTTGCAGTATGTTTAGAATTATCCACTTTTTTAGATGAATTTTTTTTTTACCTCATTTTGTAAAATTTTGGCCCTTTTCCGTGATTTTTGCATGGAACATCACATTATTATCGACTGAATGTGGGGGGAGGAGGAGTGTCTTTAGGGTGATGTGAAGAAGAGGGGGATGAAGATGACTATGGAGGAGGCCTGTGATGTCTTGGTCCATGTGTGGCAGATGGTGTGGGAGCAGCAGTCATCTCTGGTGGTGATGCTGACGACCAAGGTGGAGCGGGGCAGGGTCAAGTGTCACCAGTACTGGCCCCAGCTGTACGAGACGGAGGACTTTGGGGCACTGCAGATCACCTGTGTCAAGGAGGAGGAGACCCCGTCCTTTGCTTTCCGTGAGTTCAACCTGACCCATGTGGGCACCAACGAGGAGCGGCACATCCGTCACATGCAGTACATTGCCTGGCCGACCATGGCGTGCCGGATGACCCCAGCGATTTCCTGGACTTTGTCATCAAAGTGCGACAGGCCAGAGCTGGTGTGGTTGAGCCTACCGTTGTCCATTGCAGGTCGGTCTCGAAGTTACATATCTTGTGGGACGTGTCATATGACACATGCTTCTTTTGTATTACATGTTTTGTTTGTGATTTAGGTATATTTGTGCAGTCAGTACTTGCTGAGATACTTACTGATTTCTTCTGTAAGTAGTGGACATAGGTTGGTTTTAAAATCTGTTTTGAACTTTTCTCTGCCTTTTTTCAGCAAAATGTCCCAAACAATTTGGTTGATTTTCTGAGGTGCAAAATAAAGTGGGACTCAGAGATGTAATAAAAATTACTCCCACCAGTACTGCTATCCTTCCTGGGACTACAGAATGTGCAATTTTTTTAGGCAATTATTATAGTGAATATGTTTTGATGTGCTAGGTCTCTGTGTTGCTGCTGATTATTAATGACCACAGTGGCCACTCACCTGTTGTTAGGTGGTCCTGTATGCCCTCACAGACTCATCACATTTACTTTAGTGATGTGATGCAGGTATGAACAGATTTCAGACACATTATATAGTTTGTGCTGATCCCTGCATTGTCATCGGCACAGAGCGCTGCTGTATCATCATGGTCATGTGATGCATACTTTTGCTGTCATCCATTTACTGTTGTTGTCTCTTACTGTTGTTTCAAGGTGAAAAACATTTTAAAACCTTCCATTTTTGGCTAATTCTGGAAGCTAGGAATGGTGACTGGAGAAATTAAAGCTACCAGGTCAGAATTTTTAATCTTAATGTTCAGTATTTCCCAATAACCAGTATAGTATCAGGAAGTAGAACTGCCTCTTGATAGGCAGATTGGGAAAGATCAGTTGTGAGTGAGCAATGGCATCTGGCAGATCAGAGTGAATCTGCGCACCATTACAGATTTCTGACTGTGCAAGGGCTCTGTGTGATTATGCTTTGCCAGAATTGGATGAACTCTGTATTTTTGAGTCCTAAGGAACTTTAAGACAACTTGTAGTGTAATTAGATATGTGAAAGTGAGTTTGTGTAATCTTTTCTTGTACACACCCTTGCCCGAGTTCATTTGTATCCACACATGAGTGTATACATAATTAGACACACACACACACACACACACACACGCACACACACACACTCACAAGCACACATACACACTCTCTCTCTCTCTCTCTCATATATGTACACACACACTTTTGTACATACTTACACATCCAAAGCCAGCAGTATGTTCATAGATAGTGAATCGGTTATGAAGTGATGTATTGTTAATGTGTTCATGTTTGCTGGGTTCAGCGCGGGCATTGGACGCACTGGCGTGCTGATCACGATGGAGACAGCCATGTATCTGATTGAGGCCAACCAGCCTGTGTACCCGCTCACCATCGTACGACAGATGCGGGATCAACGGGCCATGCTCATTCAGACCTCTGTGAGTCCTCCTCCTTTGTCTGTCAGAGGGGGATTTGAGGGGAAGTGGATCTACTAACATAAACAGGGTGTCTGTATATAACTGCCGAGTTGATTGCATGTTACTGAGCTATGCTTTTGTCAAATTGAACATTGGAAATAGAATTTTCAGTATCATATTTACCACATGGACGTGGCAAAGCAGCCTGTTGCGTTTCGTTTCAAACAGGCTGCCCATGTTGCTGACCAAGGACCAAGTTCTGCTGGGTTAGATCAGTGTTGCACATAATTTTTTTCCAACAAGCATCGAACCTAGCTCGACAGCCATTTTGTACATGCTAAAGAAATATTGAAATGAAAAAGCAGCAGTATGCCTATGGAAACAAATCGGCTTTTAGGTGTCAGATGGCAATTTCAAACAAAATATTGGAAGAAAACTGTATGCATCATGGCTGCAACAATAAGGTCTGTGCATGGTGCAAAGTATTCCACCTTCATTTTTCTGGAACGTTTCGGACTGAATGCTTAAATCAAAAGTGTAAAGGGTTTTTACCAAGATTTTTTCCTTCTACCTTTCTCTTTCTTTTTTTTTTTTTTTTTTTTTGTGTTCACATGTTCACAGATGCACTGTTTACTGTTTTTTCTGATGAAACGCAGCATTTTGTTGTCAGCAGCTGACTATGGAGGAAAGCTCCAAGAGAGAGAGAGAGACAGAGAGAGAGAGTGTGTGTGTGTGTGTGTAATGGTGCTGTTGAACTTGTTCAGAAAACAACTGAAATTAGTAGCAGCTGTAGCTGCTTCTGTTATGTTTTTAGGAGGTTGGGAGAGGGCTAGCTTCAGGGAATGGATTACTCATTACTATGTTTCCTTATGCTCTCTTGGAGAATAGAAAATAATCTGTTGCAGAATCTATTGTGCTTTTTGTTGTACCCTGCAACCATCAATCTTATGTGAAGTCATTAAGATAAGCTGTTCAGCTTCCTCATTTATGTTTTGTGAGAATTTTATTTTCATAAAAGACCGTCTATGAAATTGTAGCGTTTTTTTTTTTTTCAGTTTTAGTCTTTGCTGTTCCATTTGATAAGTACTTTATGTGTTTAGCATCTACATGCCATCTCAGCAGCTATGCTTTTCTCTTTAAACAAAGATCAACAGTGAAAGGTTTTTATCTTTCCAAAGCGCAGCTACATAAAACAAAGCACCTCTGTCTTGCAGCCACTGTAGTGTATTCTTTACATTTCAGACTTGATACCTCTTCACTTCCAGAATAAGTAGTGCATATAACATATTTATGTTCAGCATGTATTGGCAGAGATCTGTTTAAATGCCATTGTTACACCAACTGCGTGTGTGAAATAAGCACAAATGAATGATGAATGCGAGCACAGTGTAATCTTGTGAAATGCCACGGGTAGGTTGTTACTACATGCTCTTAACAAATATCCAAATTATTATGATTAAGTATCTGAATTTGTGATTGTTGTTTGTATATTGAATGGTCTTTGCCATCTTCTGAAAATGGAGTATGTCTATTTTAATCATTCAGTGTACACACAAAACACTCCAGCCAGTTTCACTCTGCGGCAATTTTCATGGGTCTTTTTGGTGTTGCTGTTAATCAGTATAGCACAATATGAGAATAGAACTACAAGAATGTTATCATTAACATGCAGATTAAAAAACCTCTCTCTGATGAAAAGTCTTTCGGAGTGAAAATGATGATGGACTCGGTAGTGAGTTTTGTACTCTGTTTAACATCACGTTAAATCCTGACTGAAAAGAGATTGGAACTGATGTAGCAGTACAAAGCATACCGTTGACTGTTGTTTATGACGTACAGAGTGTGTAAAGAATGAAGGTGAAGGTGGCGTTGCTTTTGCACCCTTGCCCATGTCTCTTCTTCGCCTTCACCATGCCCACCTCTTTCTACTGCATCCCTGTTACTTCAGCTTTTTTTCCCTCTCCCAGCTGCATGCCTTCTTATGTGGCATTTCTCTCACATCTCTCATGCCAGCTCCCCTACACACAACCATATCCAGGTTCATTCCATCGTAGGCCTAGCTGCAGCAGTCTGCAAGGAGCTGTCTGCATCTGTGGTTACGGGCAACACGCCTCATTAGATACTGTGCTACTGCTTAGTGATTACAGTTGCTGTGTCCATTTGTTTCAGAGTCAGTACAAGTTTGTCTGTGAGGCAATTTTACGTGTCTACAATGGTGAGTAGGGAATATGTATCGGTGTTGTTTATTGAATGACAGTTTTTTTGTGAGCTCATAGTGTCCCAAACAATAGAAATATGTTTGTATTTATGAAGTCATCCTGTATGTGTCTACAAAATAATGACTTGTACTGCTCATGGTGTTTTATATCATGTTTTGGTGACACTTTTTTTTTTGCAGATGTAATTGTCCAACCAGTATGTTAATTGCAGCTGATCAGTAGGCCAGCAGACTCTTGTTTAAGGAGACTAAGTGGACAGTTTTCAAGGAACCTATTGAAAATAGCTGAGGAATTGACTGAAAATCTTTTTCATAGGTCAATGCGTATACATGCACACTCACATGTAAAAAAACACACACATGCATACTTTTATGCATGTATGCATGCACACGTTCATAGGTGTGAAAACAAGTATACTTTGTGCACACTTGCTTGTTAATGTAGATCTTGAACGAAAGATGACCTCCTCTTCATGTTGATGTATTTCTATCTTACACCATTCTTCTCTCACCCTCAGCCACACGTCGGGTAACTGGAGAAACGCCATTGGATTGACAGGCAAAAGTTATCAACTTGGTAAAAGAAAAATGTAAGAATGATGACACAGGTGTATGTTTGTTTTGCAGAGGGTCTGGTGAAACCACTGGATGACTTCAGGAGATGAGGACGAGGGGAGACAGCTCTGATGAGGTTTCTGTAGCCAAGTCTCTGTGACAGACAGGGAGATGGACCAGCAGCTGCTGACCTCCACTGACAACCAGTCTTTGCTGTCTCCTCAATGCTTCGACCCACACTCTTGTCCCTGGCTGTTCTCTCGTCAGACAAAATCCGCCAGGCAGTTGCTGCCCCTTCTCTGTGGGGTTGGATGCTGTTGGTGAATGCAATTTGAGCCAGAATTAACCAGAGTGGAGACGGCACTGGGCCACCTAGGGAGGTTGGGGTCGATGGTGACTCTGCTCATGGACAAGGTATGGGAAGACGCTACACCCACATGCCAAGCTGGGCACCTGTACTGTTGTGATGTAAATGTGTCCGATCAAGGGCAAAAACCTCTGGCTGTGCAGACAAGAATCTGTCTGGGTGTGCAGTATGCACCAGGAGACTTGGGCCTGGCTCCACTCCAAACACAAAGATATGGGACTACTGCGCAGGGAAGTGAAGGGTGAATCTTTTTTTTTTTTTCTTTTTGTACAGGAGTGCATAAAGAAATGTGGCTAGCCGTGCGCTGACTTTGACAGAACCAGGTGAGATGTGATGCTAGCACACAGCAGACATGGAGTGGATGAGATAGAAGTCACAATGGGTTGCGTTTCATGCAACATGCTTTGGTCACCCATGTACATGTCAGGAACAGTCCTGTTTGGATTGAAGCAGAATTGTGTTATACGTGTTGTGGTGCAGACATTATTTCCAGGCTGATAGTGACTGTGATGGAGAAAAAATAAACAAGTATCATTGCATGTGGAGATTAAAGAAGAAAGAAGATAACTATACAAAAAGTGAGACTTGCTTATTTTTCCCTCCCATAAGACAGTGAATGCCTCACACTATATTTAAAGTATGTAAAATGCTTCCGTCACAACCAGTTTCATAACCAATGAGAATGAGCATACACCATCTCAAGTGTCTTTTGATAAACCTGCCACAATGCATTGTCAATTTGATGCGACTTGATTGGGCCCATATACCTGTGGCTATGTATTTCCATTTCATATATGTAAAAGAGACTCTGTTACCATGTTTGGTTTGCAGATGGTGGACAAATTGTTGAGTTTTTATTTTCAAGAAAGCAAATTGCATGTTAAGAGATGCAGACGCAGAGGAAGAAGGGGGGTGGCATTCATCAGGAAAACGGTGTGGTACAGGGCATGTACAGTCCACAAAGGGTTCAACAGACATTGGAGCATGGAACGCGTGATTGAAAGATAATGAAAGACTGTTGGGTGTGTGAAGGAGCAAGTGCTAGTATGATGGGAGCATGCTTTGGTCACCCATGTACATGTCAGGAACAGTCCTGTTTGGATTGAAGCAGAATTGTGTTATACGTGTGTTGTGGTGCAGACATTATTTCCAGGCTGATAGTGACTGTGATGGAGAAAATAAACAAGTATCATTGCATGTGGAGATTAAAGAAGAAGAAGAAGATAACTATACAAAAAGTGAGACTTGCTTATTTTTCCCTCCCATAAGACAGTGAATGCCTCACACTATATTTAAAGTATGTAAAATGCTTCCGTCACAACCAGTTTCATAACCAATGAGAATGAGCATACACCATCTCAAGTGTCTTTTGATAAACCTGCCACAATGCATTGTCAATTTGATGCGACTTGATTGGGCCCATACCTACCTGGGGCTATGTATTTCCATTTCATATATGTAAAAGAGACTCTGTTACCATGTTTGGTTTGCAGATGGTGGACAAATTGTTGAGTTTTTATTTTCAAGAAAGCAAATTGCATGTTAAGAGATGCAGACGCAGAGGAAGAAGGGGGGTGGCATTCATCAGGAAAACGGTGTGGTACAGGGCATGTACAGTCCACAAAGGGTTCAACAGACACTGGAGCATGGAACGCGTGATTGAAAGATAATGAAAGACTGTTGGGTGTGTGAAGGAGCAAGTGCTAGTATGATGGGAGGAGCATGAAGAGTGTGACTGTGGGAAAGGGGGCAGAGGGGACAGATCAGGTGAAAGAGTGAGTGTTTAACATGTGTGGGATTGTTCGACTGTGGGAAATGTAAACTGTGTGATTGTTTGTGCAAGGGAAGAGCATGGGGTGTGTGATATATTGGAAATGTAAGTTATGCGAAGGAGTGTGAGAGTGTTTGTGAGGGGAAGAAGTATGGGATGTGTGTGACAGTGGAAAAGAAAGTGTAGATAGACAGACCACGTCAGTTACTATGTGAAATAGGCAAGTAGTTTTCTAGGCACATGTATGTGTGTACATATCATGCTCCAGTTTGTGTTAGAGCAAACATGTTTGTGTGTGGTTGAGTGAGTGATCGTTGGAAGTAGGTGCATGAATTATGTCCACGTTTAATCATCTTTATGCTCTCGGACCCCTCTCCAGTGATGCCGTGTCTGTGGAGAGACGACAGTGGGTATGTGGGAAAGAGCAGATGTATATACTTGTCATCCTGTAATTTATTTTGCTTCATGGAGAACTCGCTGGTGATCAGATCAGTGGACAAGGGTCAGAGACTCGTCCAGACAGAACAGACAGTTTTTTTTTTCCGTTCACAGGATCTGGACTTTCTGAAGTGTCTTAACTTGGATACATACACTCTGTGTATACATTGTGGATTGAAAAAAGGGCATGTCATAGTAAGTACCCCTTGTTTTTGTTCTCCCGATTTTTTTTTTCTCTGTTCACTACTTTCTACCATCACCATATTTCCACCTTCCAGTCCTGTTTTTTTTTTTTTTTTTTTTTTTTTTCACATCATCTGTTTTTTTTGGGGTGAGTCAGGATGAAAAATATGAACTTCTAACCAAGTGTGAGTGTATGGATGTGTATTTGGAGTTTTGAAAGAGGAGAAGGTAAAGAGGTCTGGCCAGAAACGGTGTCACACTCGTCCTCAACATTTACAAGTGAGCAGTCCATGTGGGTGAAAGCTTGGGTTTTTACCTGTCCTTTTTTCTCCTGCATCATGTCGGTGTTGCGGGATGTGCAACCTTAAGTATATGCAGGACAACGTCTAGGCTGTTTGTTATGATAGGGTTTCTCATAGAAGAAATGTCCTTGTGTTGTTTTTTTTCCTTGTTTTGCTTTGTATAGATGTTGTGTTTTGGACTTGTAGGGTTGTCCACACTGGCATTGTTCCTATGGCATTTTTCTTCCAGCTGCGCAAAATGGCCTCGCCCATTATCTGTGCAGTGTCATTACAAAACTGGTAAGTGACATAAGAAAAGAACAGATGGACACAGGCACTGCATCACCATGTAAACTCTAGCTGCTTTTGTCCATTATGCATGACTTGTTTAATGAACACACCATGTCTTTTGTGCCCAGTACTGGGATAACCTAATTCCATCGTTTGTATTAAGTTTTACTAATACACTGTGCATCTTTGTTTTACTTGGCCAGTCATTTGATTTGATTTAATTCAGTCCTCAGTTTTACATGCATTTTTAATGGGGAAATATGTATTTGTTTCTGGTTTATAGAACAACATGTGGAAGTTCAATTAATCAGGATACATCATGTTAAAGTTAAGAAGTTCTGTGAGACCAGTACGTGATCATAGCGAGGTATTCAAGACCAGCTCAGTATGTCATTTTAGATTCAAGTTACTTATGTAAAACTAGTTGTCTTCTTCTTTATACAGTTTGTTGATTCCCTGCATCTACTCACCTTACTTCAGTGATAGATGTCATATGTATATCTGCTTACCTTGCCTGGGTTGAGTTTCATCATCTGCTCTCCTTGCTTTCTTGGTCAGTTAATGTCCTGTAAGTCGAGTACCCTCATTTGGTTACACTGTGTCTTCAGCTGATCATCGACATTGTCTCACTGTATTACATGGATTTCACACGTCTCACACCGTGCCAAAAGGTGGGCTCAGAGGCAGCGACACCTGATCAGGAATATCTGGTCTTAAAAAAAAAAGATGATTGAATGCATGAAAGAACATCAAAATATGTAAAAGAAATAAGTTCAGACCAAAGCTTCATCACTTACTGAAACAGCAAACAAAAAGGGTATTGCAAACAAACAAGTCTGATGTAAAAAGATTGTTATATACCTTTTTCATTAATTTTATGAACCTTGCATTCGAATGTTCAAATATATAAGCCTCAGAAACTGAGTATTTTACATGCAAAATGCATTGTAATCAATTGATTAAAATTATAAATTAATGTGCTTATCAAATACTGTTTTCAGTTGCACTGAAGTTGACTGTAATTTATTATTCAGATATTCTTTTTGATGCTGCAGTTTAAAAAAAAAAAAAAAAAGTGTAATCTAACTTCTGTGTGGTAAATTGGTAGTATATTAATGCATTTCCAAACTACATGAGGTTTGTCATTAACATCTTATGTATGACATCGGATATTTTGTATTTTGAATAAATTTTGGATACTAATGATTTACAACCACTTCAGTAATAGCATTATACATATTCTGGATCATCAGTTTCCAGAGTTCTGTGGTTCCTTCTTAAGCTCCTCCTTAAGCATGCTTTTAAGATGTGTTGTTATCATTTTCTGTAATCTTAGGCACAACACTTTTCTCCGGTGTATCCAGGAATTGGATGTATTTCATCAGCCTATACAGTAATAACAGTATAAAGTTGATGGAAGCATTCTTGTCATTTTGTGTCCAACACCTGCGTTTCATGGTAGGGGTGTTTTTTTTCCCAGTTTTACTTTGTGGTAATTAATTTTTGTCACCTTATGTACTACACCACTATCTTAAAGATGATCATAATCATTTTGTCATCTTTACAATATTATCGTAAACTTTGTTCAAGATGGTCGTAGAGTTGAGACATTTTTGTGACTTTAATACTGAAAAAAAAGCTTGGTGACAATTTTGTGAACAATTGAAATACGTGAAAAGTAATCATTGTAACTCTTAACCTCTTCCCTGCTTGTCGTATGTCTATTCCGGGGTCATTTTCATGATCTTGTACACCCGTAACCGCGTCTACTATGGGGTACTTATTACTTGATTATATTTATTTTTATCATACTAGTGACCAGCAAAATCATTTATTATACCACCACATCATAGCACAGGGTATTAGAAAAAAAAAAAAAACATGCAAAAAATCTAAGAGATATCTCAATAAACGAATGAGTAGTGAACAGATGAGTGAGCCTACTGCAATTTGGTCCCGGCACTCAGTAATACAGAAAAAATCTTACACTGTGGCAGGCAAAGGGTTAAGTTGGACATTATTTGCTGTACTTTCCCATTTCATAATTGTCAGATGCATTTCAGTCTCAACTGAACTTTGCTCCTCTGTATTCTGTACACACTGTTATCCATTTGGATGACATATGTGAGAAAATGGTTTCATTACAAAATGTGACATGTTGAACTTGTAGATGTTTTGTGCAAGATTTTACAGCGTACTACATTTTACAAGCCCTTTTAATTAAATGAAATTCTTTCACATATTGACAGAATATAATCAGAGAGAACCTGAGTCATTTGTATACTGAAATTAATTAAGCTGTTTTGAAATAATAACAGGGAAGAGAGTTCGTGATGTAACTTCGTATGTACAACTTTCTGCCGGTTTTGGTGCTGAAAGAAATATTCTCCTAAACGGTAAATGTAATTGTCTTTTTCTTTTGCACAATTTTATTGACAAGGGCTAGTATAAAAAAAGACAGAAATACTGCATGAAAAAGCAAATTTACTTTTTCAGCCAATTGTAAAGACCGAAATACTGCATGAAAAAGCAAATTTCCTTTTTCAGCCAACTGTAAAGACAGAAATACTGCATGAAAAAGCAAATTTCCTTTTTCAGCCAATTGTTCACTCACTGTTCCCACCTTTTGGCACAGTCATCTGCTTTTCTCACTTTATCAGTTAATTTCCACATCTGCTGACTTCACATATCAGTTGATTTCCCAGGTCCACTCGACTTTCATGGTAGTTGGTTTTCCTGCTCCTGATTTCTATGCCTCATTAGTTTTCCTTGTCTCCTTTGTTTTTGCAGTGGATTTCTTGCAGTTGCTTACCACACTTCATTGTTGTTTTGATAGCTTCTTAGCTACTTTCATCAGTTTCAGCTGATCATTCTCCGCTCAGGAAAAGGAGGAAACAAAGTCTTGATTTCACACAGTTCATCTGTAGCATGATAGAATTACACTTACCAACATTTATTTTCTCATTATTTCTTGTGTTTGTTTATGGCCACAAGTATGTGTGTATGTGAGAAGGAATTTTGTTAACTTCTAGTCACAGGTGAACTGATGTGGTGGTTCTCTTTGCAGCTTTAACATACTTTAACTTGTTGAATGCACTGTGGATGATTTTTTTTTTTTTCTGACAGGTGGTTTCCATAGAAGGACCAGATAATTTTTTATACATGTACAATGTTCACAAAAACAGTAGTCAACTTCACTACCTCTGTCTCAGTTACCCATGTGCACGAGTGTACCACTCTGCATTGGCTGTGTATGGGAAGCTTTGGTCATCGAGATTTTGTTTGAAAAATTTAGCTCTTTGTAACTTCACACATGCTATGTGGCTGCATATGAAGTCAGTTGGTGTGACGCTATGATAGGTCATTATTAGTGAAATCTCTGTACAACCATCTTGAAAATGTCATGAAGAATAGAATTTTTGTTTTGTGTAGGGGTCTGTCTTTACAGGGAAGCACACTGTCAATGCTTGTGAACAAGTTGATGTTAGCCTATGCATACACACATTTGTACACCAAAAAATCAGGTGCTTGCAACACATGGAGGTGAACATGAGGACAAGCTTGGATAGCAGTGTATCCCTGGAAGTGCCAGCTGCCAGAAGCCCATTTATCATTTGAAATGTTTCTGATGGTGTAAACTTTTCCTTTTTCTACAATGGAGCCGTTTATTTGGTGGAAATCGGTAATAACAGATCTGTTCCTCCATGTTATTTGTAGACATCCAAAAGTGCATAAGCTAGACAAAGATCTGGGATTCCATTCAACCGAGTCATCAACCATGTCAGCTGGGACTTTTCCCTGCTCCCGTCTAAGAGCAGTGATGGTTTCATGTTGGTCCTCATCAGCCACATTTGTCAGACTCAGCAGTGCCCTGTTAACATTCAGAGCATCTATGCAGGGACCTTCCCTAGGATTAGTTTTCACTTACAGACTGAACCACTTTCTCCCATTAACGAACCACTCCCTCACTATTTCATTTCAGCGTTCGGATGCTAATTTTGTTTTGTAGCCCCGGTATTGTTGGCACTTTTCAGCAATTCCCCATTTTTCCATAAAATCAGTTCTGTCTCTTGTGTATTCATCTGAATTTTTGTAATGACCATTTCCCTTTGTTCATCATGTTTAAAACTTTCATGTTATCTTCCAGTGCTGAAGATGTTGGGTTTTTTTTTTTTTTTTTATTTTGTTTGTTTTTTCTTTTCTTTTTTTGTTTTAACTTGAAGCCCACGCCAATAGATGTGCAGCCAGGATTGTAACTGTGCAACATTCAAAATGTTGCGAACATGCATATCACTTTGTCAAATATAAGGTTAGTTATAGTTGATGTTACAGAATTATGATCTGAACAGCAGCTTTCAAACCTGCCTCAAATTGTAAACCAAGAGCCAGATGTGGACAGGAATCTGAACAGGAAGGGAATGCAGTATTTTGTACACAGTTTTTTTTGTGGGGGACTGTATCTTCATCAACTGTTCTTAAGCATTTTATCTAAATGTTTTTGTCCCATCGTCTGGAGACTTTGTGCAGGGAAGAAATAGCTCCTTCAAAAGACCTTTAGTTCCTTCATTTGCAGCAGAGTGTTAACACTAAACTCTTGTGTTTTGTGTCTGTTTATGCAGTTCTCAGCGTGAAATATTGCCATGCAAAGATCAGGAGTCCAGGGACTTTGTGACATTCAGCAGTAATAGCAGGAGAGGGAGAGGGATGTGCAGCAATGGACAAAGGTGGTGATGTTTTTTGAGTAGAGGTGGAAATGCCATGTCCCCAAGTTGATGAATCTGCCGTCATGAGTAGGGACGTTGGGGGCCATCCTCGATTCTGTGATTTCATACCATTCCCTTCTAGCTAGGTCTGGAGTGGTGAGAATTTTCCTTTTTTTTTTTTTTCTCTTTCTTTTTATTAAAGACACAAGAAGTATGGCACTTAGCCATTGATGCTGTTCTTCAGTTATGTGATGGGTCTGTAGGTGTAACTGTTCATTTTGTTGTTGGTCCAGTTACCTTCATTGCCCCCGTGGTCCTGTTCCTTGTTTTATCCCCAGGTGATAACTTCCTTTACACTTCTGAACCAGTGAGTGTGTTTTTATGTTGCAGTTGTTTTCCATTTTGACATTGGGAAAGCTGAAAGTGATCAGAATGTGAATGTGCATATGGATTTTTAGTACTCTTTTAGTATTGAAGCTGCCCATGGCCCTACCTAGTTGCCTGCAACATACCGCCGAGATGAGCTGTGTCAGCTGGCCCTGCTGCCTGAGCATCCAGTTCTTTAAGTAGACATTAAAGCAAAGTGACCTATCTAATAATTGATCCCCGACACACACACCCCCCCCCCCCCCCCCCCCCCCCAAGTCTAAATAGTATGAAGTGCGTAGAAAAACAAAGAGTTGTATTACTTATGCAATCCTCGTACTGTGCTCTATGACAGAGAAAAAAAAATTCTGTATATGTAGATTTTGCAGGAATTTCTCTGCTTTTTTTTTTTTTTTTTTTGGTCATAACTTACTTTAATGTATATATATATATATATATATATATATTATATATGATTTTACAATTTTAAATCTAGGCTGTTCTCACCTTTACTTAGGATGTACTTGGCTGCAAGATCATGAAGCCAGCTCAGGTATCTGCCTGGTTAGTGGGTTGGGTGTGGTGAACAAGACGCGCCTGGATAACTGTTCCACACAACTGTCCTTGATCAAAGAATGAATCCTAATCCCATGGCTCATGCTCATGGAGAGTCTAATTTTACATAGATGGAAAACATCAATAAAACTAAGGGGGGGGGGGGGGGGGGTAGTGTGTACAGGAGAAAACCATATCCGTCGTGAAGAGTGTACGAGATCAATTTAGAGCCAGCACCCATCAAAAACCAATAAGTATCATTTGGATATGCAAACACATTAAACAGCATTTAAAAACTGTTTTGTTAGAGAGACAGCAAGTGCAGTATGATCTCCATGTCTCTTAACCCCTGTTGCACACACTGATAGTCTCTCTCTCACACACACACACACACACCCCACCTACCTACCTGTCTGAATCATGGATATTGTATTGTGGTAAATGAAACCCTCTCCTACAGAGCATGTTCTGGTCTTTTCATACAGCTCATATTAAAGCATGAAAGGAAACCATAAAATTGGAGAAGGGGAATAGTAAAAGTGTGTATGTGTGTGTGTGTGAAAAATGGAGAGAAAAAAAAAAAAGCTCCCAAGAGGTGCATCACTTCATCCAGGGAGGCACAGGTGAATAGACCAGACTGTGGAATGACGACAGATTTACCAATCCTGGTGGCCAGTGGCATCATAAAATCTCTCATATAGGCACAAAATGACAACTGGTTAAAGAACTCCCTTCCCACTGTGCAGGGAAATGCGGTTTTTTTTTTTTTTTTTTTTTTTTTTTTTTTTTTTTTTTTTTTTTTTAATTAGAAAATTAAAAAAAAAAAATTATGCAAAGGTGAGAGACACATCTCGTTTTTTTTTTTTTTTTTTCTTTCTGAATATGATTGTGGGTTGTTACACTGTTTCATTGAAGAAATTTCAGATCGAATCAGCAAATTCCAAGCCTTGTTGCTTCTGTGTGGGTGGAGAGGTGGATTAAGGGGATGGAAGGAATGGGTGGAGGGTGTTCTCACCCAAAGTTCTATTTTTCTGGCCACATGAAAGTGTTGCCCCCCCTCAAATTTGTTGGAGTACAGTCAGAGACCAAAGTTTTCATTTATTCCTTTCTTTCCGAGTTTTAAATCCCCATTCTCACTTGAGTACTGTGGAATAAATGTTATGACTGCCAGGATTTTAATTGCAAATGAGCAGCTGTTCAGATTTCTAAATAAGAAATGGGTTGTGTTGGGATTCCTCTGTGATTGTTGATAGAAAACCTTGTGAGCAAATCAGGTAAATAATTCCTTTACAATTTCTGTATTTGCTAGGATCTGCATGTAAATGTAGGGTATTCAATGATAGATCATTTTCACTCATGCTATCAACCTGCATATATTTACGAATCTTAGAATTGCATCAGTCAGTCGGGATTTTCTGTCATGATGTGGTGGTGAACCTGGTCATCATGTAACAATGTATATATATATATGAGCTTTTACGCATTACTGTGCATTTGGATGTATAATCCAGTCAGGTTGTTTTTATTCCCATTGTCATTATCTTAGAAATGTGAATGAAAACTAAGAAAATAAGGGCAACAAAACAGACTAGGTGTAGTCAGCCAGTACAGTTGTTTGTTATGATAGTATAACTTGAAGCAGTTGTCACGGCCAGGTTTGTGTGGATGAAACGTTTTGTCAAGCGGCTGTGAATGTGGTTCAGGCAGGATTGGTTTGTCAGGTCATTGTGGATTCATATTCAGTCAGAAATGGATGTCGTCCCATTTTGTTTTTTTTGCTCAGACAAAGTTCGGTTTTAGACAATGGCACAACATATAATTTTTACCATGCCAGTACCTGTAATTTGTCATTTGTTATGACTTAAAAAAAAATTTTACAATCCCCCACTGGCTTTATTTCCTACCCGCATTGTGTCCCAAGAGTAGGTCCACCTCATGACTCTGCATTCTGATCTTGTACTCTATTAACATGTTTCCCTTTTCAGTCTTTATGTGCTGCTAACTACTTCTTCAGTCCACACATTTGACTTCAGACTCCGCCTTGTATTGCCCCAGCTCTACAGCGAGATCCAGGTTCCTTGCAATGTGAAGACTGTGGTCCTAAGTTGTCAGCTTTTTTTTTTTTTTAACTTGTATTTCATGTAACACCATGTACAATTTATTATATGCATGCTGAGAGTCTAAACATGAGTTGCGGGTGTGAATTAATGATCAGGGAGAGGTATGCATGCACACATGGAACTTCATATAGATATACGGCAATCAATATTTGTGTGTGCATTAGGCATATCAGTCATCATGGGGGGGGGGGAAGACAGGTATGCATGAATGTGTTGCTGTATTTTGTTTTTTTTTCAGAGGCTATTTTTGCAATATTTGGAAGACAGTGTCCGCTTCATCAGTACCTTGTGTAGACATATTTTTTTGACCATAGTGATATAATCCATTTCACATCTGTTTAAATGTTAAAAGAAAGAACTTGCCATTGCCGTTTTATTCAACCCCCCCCCCCCAAATTCTTCCCACCTTTCACTTTCCATTAACAGTAACCGAATAAAAATTGATGTCCAACTTTGCTGTTTGTGCTGTCTTGTACGATATTTGAGAAAATACTGGTTCATATTTTGTCTTCTTTCCATGATGATGGGAAATGACGGTGTTCATGTTACAGGCATTGGAAGACCAGGCAACCCTGAAATGCCTGGTCTGCCCCCAAAGAGTATTTTGCTTATTATCATTATTAACACAAATGTTGGAAGTTGCTTTATGCCCTTGTCTGAGGAAGACAGGAGGAGGAAACAGCATATCACGCAATAGAATTTGGGAAGCTAGTATGTGGTATCAAGGAAAGGGAAAGAGGGCAAGGATGGGTTGGGAGGGAGGGGGGGGGGGGGGGGGGGGGGCAGTTCTGGGTGGAGGAGGGGTGGCTGGGGGTGAGGATGGGTCTTACAAGGTTGTGATAAATGTCTGTCTGTCTTTTTTTATTGCCAGCTGAACACATGTTGGCCAAATGAGGGAGTTTGCAGCTACAGCTAAATTGCTTCTCATGGATCAGACAGACTTCAGATTGGGAGGGCTTACACCATGACATAGGAGGAGTGTTATCTCAACCTAATTTCGGCCAGGTCTAGCAGTGTTATCTGTGGTCAAATGGCCAGTTCCATGTTGAGCCTTTCTCAACAAACACAAAGCTCATGTGCTTCAGTTATGTTGGTGCATCAAGTCTGCAGAACCTGCCAAAGATACTCGAGAAAATCACGTTTTGCATGTATTCTGAAGGACTGCTTGTGTCACATGAGGTTTATGATTTCTTTGCGTTCGTTCATATTTTGCAGAAGTTGCCCAAATTCTGTGTACACTCTCATCCTCTCCCCTTTTCCTTGCCCTTTTCTGGCAATGGTATTTTTATGTGATAAAGAGCATGGCTCAGCCCATGATGAAGGCACAGTTTCGATAAAACTTGAAATTTCTTGGTAGTATTTGACTGGATGGAGATGATGCTCGGAGTGGTTACACCACTTTCAGCCCTGGCAGTGGATGAAAACAGGCCCGTAAAAAATCAGTCTTTTCAGCTGATTCAGCCTTTTGAAAATCATTCTCCAATCGTCATGAAAAAACTTTTTTACTTAAAAGAAATACCAGGAGTTAAAAAAAAAAAAAAAAAAGAAACAAGTTAATTTCATTTTTAAATGAAACCTTCGCTGCAGTGGATTTCCATGTTGAAATGATGACTTCTTGGAAATGGCTAGTATAGAGCTAATATTCTGAAAAAAACAAACAACAAAATCTGGAGTTTAAGAGTGAGTTGAAGAGTAAGTTGAAGAGTGAGTTGTCCTCTTCTTTTCATTTGTTACTACACACATAGTCCCATCTCTGAAACGAATGTGGCTGTTCTGTGGGGCTATCCCACGCATTTCCAGCGCATCATTGCCCCATCTGGTCTAGTTTTGTCTCTCAGGTCAGGAGAAAGTGACCATTCATGTAGGCCATGCTGCACAATCTGCTCCACCTACCCACATTGGCAGTAAGGTGTAGGGACAATCAGCCTTGCCCTATATGACCCCAACAGAGGCAGTAGCCACTTGACCCTGCCAGGATGGCTTTTGCAGCCTCCGTTAATTCCACAGCACAAGTATTTCTTAAAGGTTTGTTTGTCACTATGTTTCCAGGCCTGGGAGCATCGAGCAGATATCCCCCCATCTCCCTGTTCACACATGGGTGGACTTGCTAGAAGCTGACCCTTTGTGCGATGTGCATGCACTGGTACAAGATCAGGTATGCACACTAACAAACCTGTGTTGGCAAACAGTGGGTTGTGGAAACAAAAAAATACCCAGCGTGCAGTTAGGTATGTGGAGTGAAGATAGACAAAACCAGTCCCCAATCGGCCACTCGATCGTGATGAACACTCAGACAGTAGCGACAGAGAGTCGAGTCCCCTCTATGACTTGGTGGTAAAGAATAGAGTGACAAAAGAACCTGGAGTGACATGAGCATGGCAAAATTCAAAGACCAACTGAATGGAAGAATATGTATATATTTTGAAGGGGGAAAAACCTGGTGTAACTTGTCGAGGGTTGCATAATGGTGAGCGTGATTGGAACCTATGAGTCCCCTTTGGAATGAGAGACTTTCTGCAAACCACCTCCCAAAAGGTGTATAGTACCACAATTCAAGTCATTCATGGTAATGTTTGTCAAGTGCAAAAAGTCGGATAAAACAATGTTCATCAGGCAGACAGTTCTGATCTCTTGCGGATTTTCTATCATTACAGCTGCACTGAATGTTGCTGCCTCACAGATGTTACATTTTACTTTGAAACTGAAACGTAGGGGATGAAATGTCAGCAATATATGCCCCACCCTCCTACATCCCCTTCAAATTTCAACATGAATTCCTCTTTATTAGACTTTTTTGTTTCGACTGTAGCTTTTTGTACTTTGGCGTGGCTTTAACAGCCCAGTCTTACTCCTACGGACATCTCAAAAGGTTGGTACATGATTGAATCAATACCGACAGCAGTATTGCTGGTCATTCATCTCTCCTCCCACCAACCCCTAATACTCCCCCCCCCCCCCTCAGCCCCAGTTTTATCTGCCTCCTGCTTATTCCAGCATGGACATTTTGTTGCCCACCCTTTGTTTGTTGATCCATTTTCGTTACATTCCTGTAGTATGCTTAGCGGACAGCGAGCGTGTCAGTGAAGGTTGCTATGCTATCTGTTGGCTTTGCCTTTTCTGTCCATGGGGCATAGCGCATGCTGCCTGCGCTCACCACTCGGTCTGTCTGCCTCTCTGTCTGTCTGCTCCTCCCCACCCTCCCCAACACAGGTCCTGCTCTGGCGCTCACTGAATAAACTTGTTGACATGTTGCCTGCCTGCCTCTGCATGAAGTGTGTATGGTGTGCGGGTGGGAATGGCTGGCTGTGCATGCGCGCACAAGTTCAGTTTTGTGCTGGCATCTGGCGGAGGAAGGGGGGGGGGAGAGAGAACAGTAAGAAAAGAAGAAAAAAAAAGGTAGGCCTATCACTGAAAACTGTTGCTCGTTGAGAGAACTACAGTCAGGAGAGGATTGTCATAACAAACCATCAACCAACTATTTGACCCTCTTGGAGGAAGATGGCTAAATATTTACACTTTACAGAGAACATCACATTTCAGAAAGCGTCACGTTGAAGAACACAGCGCTAAAAACAGGCACCAGCAACAGGACCTCGCACAAAAACAGCTGTAGAAACCACCAAGTGGATGGAGGGCATGTCACGGGTTTGTCCTAGCCCAGTGGTTGATCAGGGCTGACGTTGTGTGCAGCCCTGGTGATGAGGACCAATTGTTTTTCACTAGTTTCAGCCCATTGGCCGATCAGGACTGTGTAGCCCAGTTCATTAGAACTGACATCATAGTTGTTCATCAGGACTTGGTGACAAGTGTCACAAGCCCAGCTGCTGATCGAGACTGATCATGTTTATAGCCTATTTGTTGATCTGGAGTATATTTGTAGTCCAGCTGTTGATCAGGAGTATGGTTGTAGTCCAGTTGTTGGTCAGAAGTATGTTTATTCCCACTTCTCGATCAGGTGTTGCTGGCTGTAGGCCAGCTTTAGATCAACACCAAGTAGGTCTGTAGCCCGATTGTTGATGAGGACTTTTTATTGCCCAGTTGTTGATCTGAACTGCTGACAACCCAGCTGTTGATGAGGGCTGTTTATGACCCAGTTATTGTCAACAGTATGTTTACAACCCAGTCCATGAACAGTATGACTACAACCCAGTTGTTGATCAGGAATGACTGTTTTTAGCTTAGTTGACTTTTGGTTTTCAGCCCATTGGTTGATCACTACTGTTAGCGGCCCAGTTGTATGGTCCAGCATTTGTTCAGGACCAAGTAGCTCTGTTGATCAAGATAGACAATTACGATTTCTTAATCAACCGACAGAACAGCCCAGTTTTTGATCAAGACAATTATGTTTATAGCTCAACTGTTCATCAGAACAAATTTATTTATAGCCCAGTTGTTGATCAGGGCTGTCTTTATTGATAGCCCAGTTTACCTCAATGGTCATCTCAGGGACTCGCCATAAGTGTAATGTATATAATAATCACTAGCATGAGAAAAGCCTTTGAAGAAATAGATCTGATGGATAATTCCAGATATGGTGAACAAAGAAACTTTCAACCATAATCACACTCTGCGTATATATATATATATACATACATATCTATATCTATATATATATATATATACACACACACACATACAGGTCCACATAATACTCATAAAGCAGATGTGCTGTAGTGTGCACACAGATGAACATGACACTCTGAAAGTGGATACTAACTGAGAACTTGTCCATCTCCAAAGTCCACGATGTTAGTGTATCGTACTAATAAACACACTGCTAACCTGTCATCCATATGCACAAGAGGCAGTACTATGCACTCTCAGAAGACTTAAGAACAGATATAGCAAGATGTCGGCTAAATCGCGCTGGTAATGACCTGTGTGAAATAACTTCGGTATGGTAGCTGCTCTATAAAAGGAAAAAAAAAAAAAGTGAAGTATGAAGAGAAAAACTTGACAGCTTTTACAGCAAGCTTAATGTTGTTTTTTTTTCTTCTTTAAACTGGCGCATTCTTCAGAAATTTAAAAAAAAAGTGAAAAGTATCATAAAAACGGGATTTTTTGATTATGCCTTAGTTTACGATTTGAAACATGCAATGGTACTTACAATGAATGCGCTGTGCACCTGCACACATATGGGAATTCCCATGCACATGCGTTAAGTAATCTTGACCACTCTATGAAAATCCCATGACATGTTCTACGCACCTGTTATCCCATGGACTGGACACACAGTCTCCACCGGGGTCAGGATTTTCACGTCATTTTTAACAGCAATAGCAAGGAAAGGGACAGGATGGGGTGGGAGAGGGGACAGGTGCATTTTAAGGACAGGTATCACATGAAGGAACTTTCAACACAGGAAATGCAGTCAGTACGGCATGGGTTAACTGGGTAACGGCTGACAAGCCAGCTCTCATTGTTTTCCTGCTGCTTTACACTATGTGCAGAACTAGAGTTAGGAACCAGCAAAGAACTAGAACTGGAAACCAGCACAGAACTGGAATTGATACCTCCCCTAAAAAACAAATTAAAAAAACCCAACCAAATCAGCGAAGAATAGGAACTGGAAACCAGCAAAGAACTGGAATAGAAGCCAGCAAAGCATTATTATTATTATTGTATGTATTCGCAGTTTAAAGCTTCTTACTCTTCCCCATTTCGAGCTGGCGTCTTATTAATGATAAACAGGGATTTATATACTGGAGAGAGGACAGTTAAGGTAGGGTCGCAAACCTGGCCAAACAATAACTGGCCTAAGCACTGAACACCGAGTCTTCTTCACAGAAGACAAGGTGAAGTAGCAGAGCAACAGGGTCTCGTGACAGGTTTGGACAGGAAGCACAAAGATATCTGGCACTGCCCTTGATACTGATTATACAACTTGAATGTAACCATGCAACATGACACTTATTACATGGTAACAGAGATGGTAAAAGCTCAAGCTGTGTCCTCCATTTTGTTGGTAAACTACATGTCTCAAACCACATGGATACAAACACACACACAACTGGATGAAATGGTGGATGAAATGACTGGTCTGAAAACAACGGTTATGCATGCAACAACCAGTCTTTCATGGCGACCTTCACATGAGAAATTCACAGCCAAAGTGTTGTTGCTTGGTCTCATGGTCAATGCGTGCACACCAAAGCTAAAAACAGGGCTTAAAGCGAATCTCCGGAAGAGCCTTTGGGGCTTGCTCGGGCCTCGTACAGCAGCAAAAATAATTATCACCAGCTTGTTTGTTGTAGCTGCTGGCTCGTCTACCAGACATGCTGATCGTAAAGAGTTTACATCATGTTTGTTTTGTATAGAGTACAAAACGTGTTTGTCTCAATCGTCTAGCAGGCTAACAACCCTCTTACTTTTCTTGTTTCATTTCCGCCTGCAGTCTTTTGCCTTCTGCTCGAAACATGATGAACAAAGGGCCATCAAACTTCTCTTCAGACGTTCAGCAGATTCTGGGGTAGGTGGTGGTGGGGGACCAAAAAACTAAAAACAAAGCAAAACAAACAAACAAAAAAAAAACCACAGCAACAACAAAACCGTAAAACGAAAGGGCAGGACAGAGGGAGCAAAAGGAGGGACCTCACTTTTATCGTGCCTGGGACGAAGACCAGATGGAAACCTGCAATCCTCCAAACAGACACCGACTCTTAGAAGGGAGGTCGGATCAGAAGACTAGTGTACATCCCACTCAGTTCCTCCACAAGGCAGTTTGCAGCACCAGACTAAGCAGCAACAGTCGTTTTGTCGTGGGGAAAATTCCATCAGGAATACCCCTCCACACCTTCCCTACCCTCCCCTCCCTGCCACCCCACACCTCTCAACTGTGTCATGGGCAGTCACAGCACGGTCTCCATATTTACAATACAAACGCGTTTCGATCAACAAGTTCCCGGTGGCTAAATACAGGGGAGAGAACGCCTGCAAACTCGAAAACGTTTGACGTAAACTTACAATCAGAAGAAGACGATTGATTATATGTGCTCTCCCCACTTCACGCTGAGATCTTTGTCGGCAGGCACAGCATACACTGTGGCGGTGTCGTGTCCATGAGAGAGGGAGTTGTGACCCACTTGGGGCATGGCGGTGGCAGACTGATCGTTGCTGCCGTACCGGGTGCGGGCCCCATAACCACCACCGCCACTACCCCCCCACCTGCTGCACCACCACTGCCTTTGGGCTTTCGGACCAGGGCATAGTCGTCATCGTTGATGGTGTAATGCTCCACGTAGGACGGGTGGGTGGGGTCGCTGCACGGGTGAGAGGGAGGCAGCACAGGGGGGCCCGTGACGACGTCACCTTGCCCGTAACCGCCGGAGATCGGCCCGAAGCGCCCGACACCGTTGATCCTCTATGGACTCATAGATGTTCCCCACGTCCCCCCGTTCAGCAAGAAAGAAGTGCTCTTAGGGCTGCTCCTGGAGTCGTTCTCGCCCCCTCCCTCTCTCTGTGGGACGCCGTCCGCGGTGACGACGTCGGCTATGCTGTCGTAATCCCCTGCGCCGGCTATAATGTCATAGTCCCCGCTATCTTTCCGCCCGAGGGAGTCATAGTCCTGGCTGTCTTTCAAGCCGATGATGTCGTAGTCGCCCCCGTCTTTGGCCAGCGGAGGCGACCCAGCAGTGTGGGTATGGAAGGAGTCTAGCAGGTCCTGCAGGTCCATGTCTTTGCCGGACAGGAAGCTGGAGAAGGCGCTCCCCGTGCTCAGACGACGTTCCACCTCCTCCTCCTCCTCCTCCTCCTCCTTCTCTGTGGACTTGGCGTGGACCGTGCAGGCCACCACCTTGGACCCCGGGACCCCGCGTTGTCCTTGTTCTCCTCCATCTCTCCGTCCTGGTGGCGTTGGGGCTGAGGGGAGGGCGGGCAGAAGTCCCAGTTGGCTACCTCGGCCAGCGTGGCGTGCGAGTTCTGGCTGAAGGTGTGCAGGGGCGTGTCCTCGTGTCTCCACAGGGCTGTCTTCTCGCTGCTGTCGCTCCCGTGCCGGCCTCGGTTGGAGATGCCTCGGTAGCTGGCGGGAGATACAGAGTTCTGAGCCGTCAACAACGTGAATGGGGGGGGGGGGGGGGGGGGGGGGGGGGGGGGGGGGTGGGGGGGGGGGGGGGGGGAGTGTGTGGTGTGTGTGTGCGTATGTGCGCGCGCGCGCGCGCGCGTGTGTGTGTGTGTGTGTGTGTGTGTGTGTGCGCGCGCGCGCGTGTGTGTGTGCGTATGTTTGTGTGTGTTTTTTTTAAAATCCACACGATCGAGGATTTAGCTGAAGTTGAATATAGCAAATAACATTTAATTGAAAGGGGGATATTTCAAACTACATAATCACACAACTTAAGATGAAAATTGCGAACTGCTGCTTGAACAATTAGCTAACAATAGATATTGCAAACCACTTGAACACTTAGCTAAAAAGGGATGTTGCAGATATATGAACTTGGCTAAAGAAGGATATTGCAAACCACATGAACACTTAGCTAAAGACGGATATTACAAAACACTCGAAAACTTAACTAAAAGGTATACCGCCAACACAGCAAAAAGAAAAAAAAAGGAGGGGGGGGGGGGGGGGGGGGGGGGGGGGGGGGGGGGGGGGTTGCAAACCCCATGAACGCATGAGGGAGGGACATTGCAAACCAAGGATATAGGCAAACCTCAAAAATACTTTGGTAAAGGGGATACTGCGGTGGAAAACATCCACATTTCTTTTCATGTAAGAGAAGACAAACTAATGACGGAAAGAAGATCAAGTCACGCAGAAAGCTTCATTCTGTCATTAGAATATCTTCTCTTACGCGGGGGGAAAAACGTATATACTGCCTATTGCAGACTTCATGGACACTAAGCTGAACAGGACATTTCAAACCACACAAACACCACGGGAGCGAACCTTACAGACACTAACATAGCAGACTAAACAAAACTAATGACGTGAGTTATACCAACACTAAAAGTACAAACATAACTATAAACAAACTTTTAAAACAACAACAACAACAACAACAACAAAACCCACAAGTATCAACTTTCCCAAGCGTACGTTTCTAACACCGGCATTCAGAGTGCGCACAGCATGTTACTGATATGAGAACGATGTTTCATGAATGGAAGACCACAACTAAACGACTGAATTGATCGTTCCCATCGTCAAGGTCATGGTCACCTACACCGTCCTCAGGACAACACGTTTCACACTCTGCCAATAATAAACTGAACTTCTTTACATTCACTCCACCAAGAGACCTTCAGACCCAGCATAAAAACAACAACACACAACAACAACAACAAAACCCAAAAACATGAGCCAAATGCAAAGAGGATAATTCAGTTTGCTGCTAGTACAACTCCCCCCCCCCCCCCCCCCCCCCCCCCCTTTGCATGCCCCTTCCCTTTCTCTTCCTTTCCCTTTCTTCTGCGCATTCCTTTCTACACCCCCACTGACCACCCGTGCTCGAGTGCGTATGCGTACACATATGCGTAGACGCAGTCCCTCTCTCCCCCGCCTCCCTGTCCCCGCTTTGCGCCCATACAATAACTGACAGGAGAACATGGGTCCATCTCTTCACTTCAGATAGTAAAGGTGTGCAAGCAACGGCTCGATCATTGCTGGCCTGGAAGGAAAAAGGCAACAACCGAGGAATGCACAAACACTCATTAACTTGATGCTTGGAGATCATCTTGGACTAGAATTCTTCCTCTCCTTCTTCCCTTATCCCCTTCCCCTCCCCTTCCCCCCTAACACACCACCGCCGCATCCACCCCCACCCCCACCCCTTCCTGGCAATAAATAAATAAATAAATACACTAAAATAAAAGAAATCCACCAAACCGTAAATCCAATTGATCAGTGGTGCGGAATGCGCAGAACTGCTGGAAAAGCCAGTTTCCATAGAAACACGGATCAGGGGTAGGGGGATGGAGGGTCTTCAATCAACACTGACAGAAGCCATAATCAATGCGTGAAGGAGAAAACCCGAAACCCGAAAGGCTCTCCGAGCAGCTTTTCGCGCTGTCAAACCCACTGGATTAAAGTGCGCCACAATGTCACATGCTTGTGTGAAGTCGGCTCGTCCGCTCTATGGCTGAGGAGGACATGCTATACTACACCTTAAGTCTCTCTCTTCTGGTGCACACACAGACCTACATGATGGTGTGCACATAAACTCTCTCATACTGATGAGCGCACTCACAAACACACGCACACACGCATGTAGTATGCGCTTACAAGCATACGCACACACGCTTAAACAAGCGCGTTCAGGAGTGCCGCACGCGCACACGTATAAAGTTATGTGTCCTAATGCGCATACATACTCATAAACACACATCCACATTTACATACGCACACAAACATGCATACAGAAAAACACATATGTACATCAAGCACACACGCACGAGCACACAAACACAGGCACAAAAATACGAACGTATACCCACCAATTCACACACACACACACACACACACACACACACACACACACACACACACACACACACATGCACGCACGCACGCACGCACGCATATACACACACACACACGCACGCACGCACACACACACACACGCACGCACGCACGCGCACACACACACACGCACGCACACGCACACACACGCACGCACGCACACACACACATACACGCACGCATGCACACACTCACACACGCACGCACGCACGCACACACACACACACACACACACACACACACACACACACACACACACACACACACACACACACACACACACACGCACGCACACACGCACGCACGCACGCACGCACACACGCGCGCGCGCGCGCGCGAACACACACACAGAGAAGTGTAGAGGAGCTCACCTCATCAGGACGTAGATGAGAGCAATGATCAACGCCATGATGACCACGCCAAAAAATACATACAGCAGTATGAGTTCTGAGGACACACACACACACACACACACACACACACACACACACACACACACACACACACTCTCGCGCGCACAAACACACACACACACACACACACTCACACACACACACACACACACACACACACACACACACACACACACACGGTTAAGTTTCTTCTTCTGACGTGTAGTAGTCGTCAGCATTGTGGACCGGTACCGTGCTGTCAAAATGTCTGACCGAAAACGGATCTCCACAGCGTCATTGTCATCATTTACATTGATCAAGGTTACATTAAAATCCTCACAACTCTGAGTTCTTCGTTCCCTGCTCTCATGGTGACCTCGGTTTCCTCTTCACGGCTATACTCAGTATAGTCAGCCCGCGTCAATGTCCTGGCATCTGCATGTTCGTGGTGATCACCATTGGATGGGAATGTGGGGGCGTCTCCTGAAGGAGGGCGATCGCCTACCCTGGCTCCGCAACTAAGCCATTGTCACTGATCGTGGGCTTATAGATAGCGTCCTGTGTATGTTCAGAGGAACACCGGACTCGGCTGCAGTGCAGTGCAGTGTCTCCTCTGACGAGTTGCCTCATGATGGCCTGAAGTCACACAGTCCCAGTGGACGGCCAGAGTTGACGCTATAACAGGACGACCTGGGTGTAGCCGAGAATGGGGGAGTCAGAAGGAACTGTGTGAGAATAAAATCCACTGAAATTACATCCCCACGGAAGACAGGAATCTCTGAGAGCAAGGGCCAATGACCCCTCCCACATTTCCAAACTCAACTGCTGGCGGGACGGCGAGACAGCCAACAAAATCTGTCTTTATTTTTTCAAACTGTGTTTTCTTCACAAACTTACAAACGAACAGAGAGAGAGAGGAGAGAGGGTAGAGAGAGAGAGAGAGAGAGAAGAGAGAGAGAGAGAGAGAGAGAGAGAGAGAGAGAGAGAGAGAGAGAGAGAGAGAGAGAGAGAGAGGAATACAGAGACAAATGAGAGACAGATTTGAAGATGCAGAAAACGTTGCGCTGGACAGATGGAAAGATGATGTTGATGTTAATGGTGATGCTGATGCTGATGATAATGATGCTGAGGCTGTTCCTGCTGCTGATGATAATGATGACAATGACGATGAGACGAAAGTGACAATTTCATTCCAACAGCGTCGGAATACCACGAGCTGGACGATTTGAAAACAAAAATTATTCAACATAAACCAAAAAAGAAAAAGAAAAAAAATCAAGACAGTGTGACTGTCAAAACATTTCTAATGTTAGGCATTCACTGTCCCTGCGCCTTGACCCAGTGCGGGTCGCACTATGGGATTGCATAACTTGAGCTGAATCCTTCCCCGCTCTCTCTCTCTCTCTCTCTCTCTCTCTCTCTCTCTCTCCTCGCATCATGCTTTAGGTATAACAATAAATGGGAGATTAAATGGCAATCTCATTTCAATTATTTACGCAAGATTATCTAAAAAAAAAATCTTCTCCTCTTACCTCAACTAAAAAGAGCTATGTCAACATCACAGCACTTAAACTTTTCTTGGAAGCTCATGCAATGGCACGTATCAGTTACGCTTCAACTACGTGGGATGGGAGCAGTGATACCCGCACAAAAAAAAAGACAGAATTCTCTTCGTATAGGTGCAGCAAAGCTACTTCTTCCAGCTGTATTTCTAACAACAGATGGAAAATAAAAAGCACAAAACATACTTCTTCAAAATAAGCAGCTTCAGTTCGAGAAGGCATCATTTCTGTTTTTATCTTGACAAAAAACACGTTACATTAACACTCGTATTCTACCCTATGTACTTATTGATCAGTACAAAACAAACTTAGCTTGCTCTGGACCATATGTCTAAAAACTCGCCTCCGGTTAGTTTACAAAATACATATTCACTCAAAAATGTTAAGAATCATGCTTAATACCTCAATAATTCAACTGTTTTGATTTTGCCTACCCAGTCCGTCATTGTTAATGTATGGGCAATCGGCTTGTCGGTAACAGAATTATGTTTGCAGTGTTGCCATACTGATTTGTCACAATGAATGATGGGCACTGAAATATTGTGTGCGCGATGAGGACAGATTGTAAGACAAGACCTCGGCCTAAAATCTTTATTCTTGAGTAATCTCTCTCTCTCTCTCTCTCTCTCTCTCTCTCTCTCTCTCTCTCTCTCTCTCTCTCAATAACAACAACACATAATAATGATGATGATAATAATAATAATAATAGTAATAGTAATAACAATACTCACTCAGCTGAAAGGTGTCATCACTGTCACTGTCATTCGTCTCAGAATCAGACCCTGCACAGTAGAACTGTGAGTCAATCATTCCTGCCGAACGTACATTTGCTCAAACAGCTCGTTAATGACATCAGCTCACCCATCATTTCATTCATTCATTCATTCTTTCATTTTTTTTTCATTCACCCATTCATTCCTCCCATGCACGTTCGCATCCTATCAACTAATATCTCAACGACAAATGTCGAAACAGAACTTCACAAGGCCCCCTGCCAATGTTCTGATGAACAGAAAAGGGAATGATCCGAAGCACGGACTTCTCTCTGGGTCTATGCGATACAAGAACAGACCAAAAGACGATACAGAAAAAATGAATCCTGAAGCAGCATTGCACGATTGAACAGGAACGCCAGGCAGAAGCGTGAGAGAAATAAACTGTCAGCTAATGCCATGCCATTGTACGGATGGTAAAAAAAACATAACAGCTAGGCAGCCAGTAACACACGAAAGAAGCGCACAACACCAAAGCATGGGTTAATTTCGTTTCATTTTATTTCCATTAATTGTTATAGTCCAGATGACCACAGGAGGCCCTTCCATCCAGAGTAAATTTATCAAGGAAGTCTTGTCTTGAAGCGAAACACACACGCACGAACGGACGCACGCGCGGCACTTTACAATCATATACATAAAATTTACAACACGACGAGCCATCCCCCACCCCACCCCTCACCCGTTCTCTGTCATCCTCTGCTCCCCTCCTTCCCTGCCGTTCCAAACCCCTCCCCTATCCCCTACCCCTGCCCCACTCCCGTTCCCCCTCCCCTCCATGCCTGTGCTTCTCCCCGTTCCCCCCTCTCTCATCTCCCCAACCACCTTTCTCACCTTACCCTGTTCCCTTTACCCCCAACCGTCCCTAAATTCCCATCTACCCTTTTTCCTTACCCACCTCTCCCCCCCCCCCTTTCCACTGCCCGCTCCCGTCCTTTGCCTTAGACGCCTTTAAAAAAAAAAAAGAGCGTCTGAACCCGAGATCGAACCAGGGACCGTTAGCTCCACAATCTAACGTTCTCCTAACTAAGCTGCTCCGGCTGACAGAAAGCAAATCGTTTTTTAATCCATATGCATCTTAATTTTTCAACTCCAGTTAAAGAAAAGGACACTTAATGGAAAAATGTTCAAAGGCACCAAAATAACGGTTGGGAAAAAAGGGCAAATAGACCTTGTAGAATGAACAGCTAGTATTCACTCTCGACAGTGTGTTCAGTCAGGCTACCTATATGCCTGATTAGGAAAAAACAAAAACAAAACTGGAGTGCTATAGAAATAAAAAAAAATGAAACAAAAAGCACAAAGACCATATGTAGAACAAAGACAAGGGAATGGGTCGCAGTGATATAAAAACTGGACAATACTAAAATCATCTGTCCAAAAAAAAAAAAAAAAAAAGGGAAGGGGTAGGATTGAGGGGTGGGGTGTGGGACGGGGTGGAAAAACTAAAGACAGTAGCATGAAAGAGAAAGAAACGCTTGCAAGGATCTTCCAGAAGATTGGACAACATTTGCAGTGAATTAAAAGACACCCTCGATCCCCTTAAATCCTGCATCCCTACAAGCAACAGGGGATAACAGTAGTTCCTTTCTTCCCACACAACACCAACCAACCGGCGGAAATGACGACTTAGAATGACGAACACACACACACACACACACACACACACACACACACACACACACACACACACACGAAAAACACCCTCAACCAAACTCGTGCAGTGCAGTGGACCATGCGGTATGAACCCAGACACGCTCCAATGGTCCCAAAGGTGACCGCACAGCCACTCAGAGCGCAATCACCACGAGCGGATGGCATCACGGTGTCATGAGAATCGCTGAAAGTACGGATGGAACGGCCGAAGTCAACGAAGCACTGACAATGATATCTGTCAGAGAAAGAATGTATGTAAGCCCGAACAATAGCCACTACTAGAGAAAGGAAATCTCTCTCTCTCTCTCTCTCTCTCTCTCTCTCTCTCTCTCTCTCTCTCTCTCTCACACACACACACACACACACACACACACACACACACACACATCGGGTTTAAGAAATTACATTCTAAAAAAAACTCTACACCAAGCATTTAACCTCTGATCGGTTGCCGGCGTGACGGTGGGCTTAAAGTTTGGAACGGAATGGTTGATGTCGCCAACAAACTCGGAACTCATTTGGAAATTTGCTAGCGTGACGGTGGGCTTAAAGTTTGGAACGGAATGGTTGATGTCGCCAACAAACTCGGAACTCATTTGGAAATTTGCTAGCGTGACGGTGGGCTTGAAGTTTGGAACGGAATGGTTGATGTCGCCAACAAACTCGGAACTCATTTGAAATTTCGCTAACAAACGGTGAGCTTAAAGTTTGGAACGGATTTGATGTCGCCAACAAACTCGGAACTCATTTGGAAATTTGCCGGCGTTGAACAGGAATGACGGTAGGCTTAAAGTTTGGAACGGAATGGTTGATGTCGCCAACAAACTCTGAACTCATTTGGAAATTCGACATGCATTCAAAATCTGTCTGGACAACATCATACGGCCTAGCTGGTAATGTGTCATGAATTATTGCTGAGGAACAGTAGATGTAAGAGGTGTATGTGTGCGTACGTGCGTGCACGCTCGCATGCGTGTGTCTGTGCGTGCGTGCGTACATGTGTATGTGTGTGTGTGTGTATGTGTGTGTGTGTGTGTGTGTGTGTGTGTGTGTGTGTGTGTGTGTGTGTGTGTGAGAGAGAGAGAGAGAGAGAGAGAGAGAGAGAGAGAGAGAGAGAGAGAGAGAGAGAGCGCATGTGAACACGCATGTGGATAAAGACAGGTATGTATGCGCACACTGCTCTTTTTTTTTTTTTTTTTTTTTACACTGCTTTTTCTTTTTTTTTTTTTTTTTTAACGCATACGTGTTCGTCTTGGTTCACAGAATAACAGAAAACCTAATTATAATATAACGTTACTTTGTGTGTGTGTGTGTGTGTGGGGGGGGGGGGGGGGGGGGGGGGGGGGGAAGGGGAGAAGGGAGGAGGAAGGGGAGGTGGAGGAGCATGAAAATAAAAGTACTACGACTACCCCACACACAAAATGTCATCTGTTCTGTGTGCGGCACTAAACCCACCTTACCGAACAATGTGTCTGTCTAGACAATTAATCAGCTTCAATCTACAACAGAGATCTGATATTTCGTCTTGTCCCACAGTTCGCTAGTGATTCAATTTTCTAGGAGAGAAATGTCAGATGTTGATACTAACAAGTCAATTTTCTTTAAAGGCTTCGGGGTCAAGAAAGAAACCTCTTGCAATCATGTAACCTACTACTATTCTCCAACCCCCCCAACCCCCCAGTCCCCCGGGCTCCCTTCCTTCCTCTACCCCAACCCCTCCCCAGGACACCAAACCTAGTCAATGCTGTTTGTCGTATTTTTCGTCCTCAATATGCGTCCCATTACGACGAATACCCAAAGCGTGGTGGAAATACGTACCCATGTGTCGGATGGTGTCCGAGTAGTCAAACATGGTTCTTCCTGGCCCGTAGTTTCGACGAGAGAAGTTCGGCCGCGTTGTGCGGGGCTGGCTGAAGGGTGGGGGGCTGGGGCGTGGCCAGGGGCGTGGCCGCTAGGGGCGTGCGACACTCCTCCATTCCACGAGGGGAGGCCACTCCACTACTTCTGGGTAACACTGAAAGCGTAAGAACGTACGAATTGAGGAACACCACCCCCCTTGGGTGAAAAGAATTCGTGCCACGTAAAAAGGAGAGATTTTGTCGTTGAATGACATTCGTCAACAGGAACTGCGGCAATTTGCATAAACCATGGACTTCTTGTGATGGCGTCCGTCTGTCTCGAGAGACAATGGTGCTGCGCCGTGGGTCAGTCAGTTGTGGAGCTGCAGCTTCTGCTGTCTGAAGAGCCTGATCCTTGAGCGGCCGACTCTGTTGCAGTCGCTGCAGGTGAGGACTTCTTGTATTCCTTCGAATAGTTAGGGAACAGGTGTTTTGGGAGTGAAAAAACCTGGCAGACGATATAAATTAAACAAAAAAAAAAAAAAAAAAAAAAAAAAAGGGGGGGGGGGGGGGGGGGGGGGGGGGGGGGGGGGGGGGGGGGGGGGGGGGGGGGGGGGGGGGGGGGGGGGGGGGGGGGGGGGGGGGGGGGGGGGGGGGGGGGGGGGGGGGAAAGAGGGGGGTTATGCCGATTTTGCTTCCCACAGAAAAACAAAACTCTGGATATGTCCCAGAGTCAGGTACAATACACCTCAGGGGTTGAATTGTGTATCGAATTCATTTTAATGGGGGTTGATGGTCTGATAGATATTACACTCAGCTTTGAGTGTAATGGAGAATATATAGCGCTTGGGGTTTTATTTGTAACTGTGCTCTCGGACACTAATGCGCAATACAGCTTAATTGTACGTGAAACCGAGGATTAACGAGCACTACTGTAGAGTGGCTTGTACTGTTGAACTGATGACCATTGATGGACAGTACTGTACTTTGCGAATTAATGAGCAACCCAGCGGCTGCTGCCAGTGAAACTGACCACGTCTGTAAATTGATATGTATGACTATGAATATCTCAGAACAGAAATTTTGTACCACTAAAACTGAGAATTAATGACTAAAAAACTGACTTCCACCGCCGAATTCGTGGGAATAAATGGACTGAAGGTGAGAGTTAATAATCATGAACTGACGTGTATCCTGATTGACATTTTGAGAATGGATCAAGTACATAGACCCCGTCCCACGGAACCGACAACAAAGTTACATTTATTTATGAACTACAAAACAGACATAATGTATCACAGAAACTGATATGCAGTGAACTATATGAACCGAGTTACACCATTGAATCTGTGGTCACTGAAGTAGCATTATGAAACTGGCTCATACCACCGAAACTCTGGTAAATAATTGTAACCTACCTCTCATCTAAAACTGAGGAACTGTCAACTGACGTGTACACGAACCACTGAAACTGTGATAATGAATGAACTTAATAAGTGACTCGTGTCACTGAGACTCTCCGAATCAATCAATTCTGAACTAACTTGTACCACTAAAACCAGGAGCATTACCACCAAACATAACAGAAAAAACAATGATTTAGTGATAGTACCCGGCTGTCGCATGTGATTTCAGCATTTATTCCAAATCACAAAGGGTAACAGAAAGTATGCTTTAGTGCTAGAATTCCGCTGTCATATTTGATCTAAGTATTATTCCAAAAAAGAGCGACTCACTTCAGTAAAAAGAAATGTCACCGGCTTGCATAGGACATCCGTCACTAATTCACACGACAGCTTCTCATTCACCTTGACACGCCAAATTCTCACTCCAGCAGGACAAGTTCTCACTCTCGACAAGACAATTTCGCACCCTCGGAAGGACAGGCAGCACGCAAAAAATTAATTCGCCTAGGCCTTCCTTAAGGAGTCGAGTGTTTATAGACTGGCGCAATAAGCTTGTTTTGAGAATTTTAATTGTGTCTGAAAGTTGAGTCTCCTCGTTTTCTTTCATATGGCCATCAAGGTACAAGCCAAGTGGTTTCAAGCAGACAGATTAAAATCAAAGGAATGGGACTATTTGGGGGATTCCAGCTGGCGCAAAGATAGGGTCACGGGTGAGTACAAAGGCCTGAAATGTGAAGTTATCTAAGAGGAAGGTCATGTGTTTGAAGACTGTATGTGAAGTCATCGGTGGAAAGTCGAAAACAAGGGAAATAATTAGTGGGAGTTGTTCTTTTGATCAGTTCACAGTCTAACATTAAATGCAAGCT